>JAJLTX010000058.1:0-88417 GCA_030568365.1 Myxozyma kluyveri
TCGTGAAGAGCTGGAGTGCGGAGATGAGCACGTGACGGTCATGTGATCAGTCTCCAAGCTAGGCTGAGTCAGTTCCCTTACATTTACATAGCAATTCGATGTAGTGTAACGGCTAGCACGGTCCGCTTTCACCGGGCAAATCCGGGTTCGATTCCCGGCATCGAAGTAATTTTTTTTCCTAACCTAATTTTGCTTAGGTTTAGGTTTCTGGCTCAATTCCTTCCACAGTATATATACGTACATACTGTACGTCTGAGAAGGGCACATATGTACATGCATCGGCTCAAAATACTGTATATTAGGGATTCGGGCCCCAAAGTGATGTAATGGTACTATGTATTAGCATCTCCTAATATCAGACTTAAAACAGGGCTCTCGTCTTGAAGGAAATGAATCTCATGAATCGGTTTCTGTTAAGAATTGTGATTGATCCAGCTCTCCAGGGCCGACTCAACCTATCTCTTCTCCATCAGAATCGGGTTTGCGCTGATTACGTACCTACTCATTGTACATCTACAGTAACCGTCCATTGTTTTCATTTCAACAAAGGCGCATCCCTTCTCACTTGGAAGTACTCGCCTTGCTCGTGTTCATGATGCTAAGTCGCGTCGTAACGCAACAGCGACTGTCTGAGTAGTTTGCCAGCTATGCGCTTTTGGGCGTCAATGCCACTGCACATATGTGCCAACGCGATGAATTCTTGAGCAACTCCTAAAAAGTCTCGGCACACGCTCAGTCTTTTTTGCTGAAACTGTGATATCACGGCTGTCTGCGTGAGATCACCCAGCACGCGTCTACGACACGCGTTTAAATAAAATAATAGAAAAGCCCATGATCAATGGTGCGTTAAACGTGGGTGTGGCTATGTTTAACTAGATCACTATCGCCAGGTGACTGTCGGATTGAATTTGGTCAAATGTAGACAGTGCAGAAGTCCAAGCTATGTCGTCACCCATCCACTTGTATGTACTGTAGTCTGTAGCACGCTGTATACCAATTATAGGCAGTCACCACGTGGATAATATTACTACAGTAGTAGTCATGCAAAAAGCAGAGCAACGACCTGGATTGTTCTATGCGAGGAGACGGTCGTCCAAGACCGTTCCATTCAGCTGCTCCAACCACCGAATATACCGTAAACTGTAGTCCGAGGCCAACTATCACCTGGTCCAATAATTACTATACGTATTCCACGATGGGCACACACGAGGGCTCAGGAGGGCACCGTAGGCGGCACCAGTCCCTCGAGCGTGGCTCACTGAGCCACATTGAGCACCCTCAAGCACTCACGCATACTCACGCACCCGCCGAATTTTTTTTTTCCTTACTCTGCATTTTCCACGCGCCTCTGCCTGTACTTACCGAACCTCACTGACCTTCCCTTGGCCGGCACACCTCCTCTCCCTCCATCCTCTCATCCTTCCTTCCCTCGCCCCTCTCTTTTTTGGTCTGTTCAGCAGCGTCTCTCCTATTTTTCGCTCATCGTCTGCAGCCGAGTCGAGTCTGCCTGCAGTGTGTGAATCCGCGTCGTCGGTGATACTTTCTACAGGGACTAAGCGTGCACCCTGGTTGGTTCCGCTTGTGGCAGATCCGGCTCTTTGTTTCTCGCCAGTTTGCTTTCTTACCATCGTGTTCTCACTTCGGTCGGTTTCTTTTCGTGTGGACGCGTTTCTGCTTGAGTCCTTTTTTTACGCACCGTGTCGCGCGTCACTGTCAAATTTTCGGATTTCTTTATAGGATATAAGGAGCGTCACATCGTTATTTCGGTCTGTGTCGTCTCTCACCATCACAACCTACATAAATAATCAGCGTTTCTTATTTCTTGACCATCTATTGATTTTCGATTGGCAAACCCCGTTTCACCTCACAGATCCGTTTTCGACAGTCTCGTTTTTGGTGTGGTTTCTTCCTTAGCTCAACCCCTCGACGATTTTGGATCACACTTCTACTATATCTTACATCTCAAATCTCAACAACATCTTACTGTCAGTTTAAAATAATGTCGACGTCAGCTTCAAAATCATCCACTCCGTCATATGCTCTTGCCGCAGGAGCCAAGCCATCTCCTAAATCAGTTTCAACTCCAGCTTCGGGTCCTTTTTCTAAAGACGATCTCAATTCAGACGTCGCTTCCTTATCGATTTCGGACACTGCAAAGACTTCTAGCATACGCCAGTCGGAGTCGGTCGATGATCCGTCATTAGTTAATGGCACCGCAAAAAGCCAATCAACAGACGCCGGCGATCAACAGGAGAATTCAATACCCCGTGAGGCCTCCCCAGTGCCACAGGCCGATGTTAGCAGTGCAAAGTCAGACGCAAACGTTTCAGCTTCTTCGAATTCTTCGACTGAGGATAGCAGTGGCAGCAGTAATATCGACTCAGCATCATCAATCGATGGCAATGTTCAAGCTGCAACTACACCTCGTGCAAATCTTATTCCCGCTCCACCACCAAAAGTTAACGTTTGGAAAGTTCGTCAGGAGGTTACTCCTACCAAATCCACCAGCAGTGCCACTGTTACAGCAGCATCGAGTCCGGTGCTGACTGCTGCAAGCACGTCGATGGACCCTACTCCTGCTGAGCTGTCAGCATCCACTCAAGAAAAAGAACCTAAAAATACTACTCCTCGTGCTACAACTGCTTCTGCTACTACTGAAATTGATCCTTCCGAATGGCCTGCACCAACGGAAGATAATGCTGAAAAGAAAGACAAGATTTCTAAAGTTTCGAGACGGCAAGGTGCGTGAATCAAAAACTCTTCGTCGTGACGTATTATATTAACAAAGTCTTTTAGGCAAGGAGAAATGGATCCCATATACTCATGTCGTTGTCAGCCAACCTAAATCAAATCGGGGGCCAAAGAATTATTCGCAACGTCCATCTGGTGTTCGTGGCGATCATGATGGTCCTGTCGATGATTCTGCAAATGGTACAGGGGCCGGCTCCAGTGGTAATATCCGAGGGCCAAAGAATTTCGCTAGAGGTCCAAGGTCCAAGACTGGTGGTCCATTGAACGGCAATAATACAGAGAAGCGGCCATCATCGACTTCGACAACAAATGCCACTTCTGGTGACAAGGATCAGGCGAAGTCTGGCCCGAAAAAGCATCACGACAAGAAAGATACTAGTAAAGACTCACGAAAAGACAAGGCAGATCGTACCACGAAACCGGAACGAACTGAGGCTAAAGCTCAACCGCAGTCTGGCTCTACCGATTCGAGCACAACTGCTGTAAAGACTGCATCTGAAGGCTCACGTAAGTGTCACTGAATCACTCCACTGCTTCGCACCACTAACGTATTTCTAGCTTCATCTACTACTAATGGTAGCTATACTAATGGCGCCAATTTTCACTCTGGAAAGACTACTCCTGGAAGCGCACCTAAACCTCGTGCTCCTCGTCAGCAAACCCATGGTAGCAATAGTGACGGCTCAGCACCAGCATCTCGACCCCGTGAGTCGTTCTCACCAAGCAGTCAACCAGGTCAGACAGTGACCAACGGACAGCAGCAACCATCGCCCACCGCAAGTGCTCCCCAACAGCATACTTTTAGCAATAAACATGCTCATCAGAATAATATTGGCGGAACGTGGAATAATTCGCAACGATCAAATTCGACCGGTTCGCAACAGTATGTACATGGAGGTTATAATGGATTTCAGCATCACAATTCGCATCAAGGCAACTATCAGTTCAGACGGGCTTCGGCTACTAATGTGCCACCCTTCCAACCCGTTGGTCGTCCATTCTATCCTAATCAGCCACCGGTAACTCCTCAGCAACAGCAGGAGTATGCAGCTGCAGCTGCCGCTGCCGCTATGTTTAACTTCCCACCAGCATTTGCGCAGCAACCTTTAATGCCAGGTTATGCGTTTGAGCCTATGGTTGTCATCGCTGGTCAAGTGGAGTACTATTTTTCGGTCGATAACTTATGCAGAGATATATATCTTCGCCAAAACATGAATAGCAAAGGTCTTGTACCTGTGTCGGTTCTCGTGGGTTTTAACCGATTAAAAAATCTTGTTAATGGTGATATCAATCTGACTATTGAGGCATGCCGCAATTCACCTCTCGTTGAGGTTATTGGTACAAAGATTCGCTCGCGGACTCATTGGCAACAATTTGTTATGCCTTTTGAGGAACGTTTAGCTGCTGGCAAGGACGAGGCTGATGAGCTCGAAGCTCCATAATATGGTTGTAAAATGTTACCGTGCGATATCTACTAGCGCATACTACACATATAAGTAATACACTTCTACTGGGTTTCGTACACAAAATATGCATGAATTTATATATATATCGATTTTAAAATGTTAATGGTGTCATTTTTTTAACCACTTGATCCTCAAAGTAGTCGTAGTGCCACAGAGCATGACTCCGCGTGATTTATATGATTATTGGACATCGTCAAATACTAGCCTTGTCACTGCAACAGAACCCCTAAAATCGGCAATTAATATCCAGGTCAGTTTAAAAGTTAAATCGCTATATTTCAAAGAGAGACTATCTGAGTTAGGTGATTTCCAGCTTCAAGGGAGACATTGATAATAGTAATCGTTAAGATACGTGCAAGAACCGTAGCGACAGCCCGTATCACCAGAGTATCCAGTACCACCACATTGACCATAGAGAGCAACAGTGCCTTGGGTTAACGAGCCGCCACTACCACCACCAGAAGTGCATTGTGCGGTTACTGTCGATACTGAAGTAACTGAGAAAGTGACTGTTGATACAGATGTCACAGTTACAGTGGCACATGCCGATGACATCTGAACCTGGCAAGACATTGCGACCGATGATAGCATTATCGAGGGCGTTGACGAATAAGTCGATGTCTGAGGTAAAGGTGAAGAGGTAGACGTCAATGAAATATACGATGTTGTCATTGTTGATGGTGGAGACGTCGACGAAGCTTGAGGAGACGATGGCACTGATGCAGCGCCAATATATCCACTCTGTGCATGCTCCCACACTGCAGGTCCAGGAATCTCATATGACGATGGATCAACATTGTACAGATCAAAATGAATACCAGGATCCGTGTAATGGTACGCGCCTGGAAATGAAACACCGGAAGGAAGCGAGAGTGTGCCAGTAGAGACAGAAATTTTGATTTGAACACATTCCATGTACAGCTGAATTCCACGGTTGGGATCCTCAGTGTAGATTGCATCAGATTCGTGAAGTGCAAGAATTTCTGGTCGAAGCAAGTAGTCCCCAGGCTCAAGATTCGGAACAATAATTGAATGACGACCCATTGCTGTGATTAGCTTGTCCACTGCCCAAGACGATGAGACGTAGCTTTCTTCCCAAAGCTTAATCCACACATCTCCATATCCATTGCTAGATGTTGGTGCGATATATACAACAATAGGAACTTTGTGTGATGAAGCAATAATCTAAATATAATTAGTGAATGTTCACTGAAGCTTGACAATGAATAAATGTTCAACTTACATCATCATTAACACGGTCATGGCCCCAGACGAAAGTAACAGTATCACCAGGAGCAACATCAAGAGTTTGAAGTGCAGGAGAGTTGTCGACATTGCATGCCATAGCGCTGCTCGTAAGATCTTTGACGGGACTGTTGCTTGGAGGCGAGCGGATGTAAGCATCTGTTCCGAGTGGTTGTTCAACACCATCAATTGCGATCTCAAAAACCTGGCAGTGTGCCTCGACGGCTCGGATCATTGCCGACACAAGTACGACAAAGATAAATATTGATCGCCACATGGTAAATTATATCTAGCTGAGAGTAGATACAGTGATCAAACGCGATATTAGTTGGTTAGTATGCAACAGCAGGGAAAAGGCATTGGCCGCCTCTGGGGTATCTTTATACTCCGTGAATGCAAACAGAGAATGTAGTTAAATCAAATTTACGTTTCAAGGAAATTCAACAACGGCGGAGTATGGCGGCCTGGAAATTGTAAAACGTGTGTATATTGGTCAACGCGGAGAATCGGGGTCTGCATGAGCGATCACGATGCTTGAGCGCGGCGGTTACACCTCGCGCCCCTGAACCATTACGAATACCCAGACTCACTCGTTCTTTGCATCAGAATCCATTGTTTGTCGTTGACTGTATAGACACAAAGCACGAATTAGTAACACGGTATACAGTTGGTATATTATAGCTGCCTAGCGATCAACGGATCAAAGCCAAGATTTAGGAACCGCCGCACGCGTGGGCGATCTAGCTTTTGTTGAGTACAGTACATATCATTCTCATTAGCTTTTGAAGTCCTCGATTGACAGTTGAAATCAAATCATCTCAAGCAATATAGTTGAAAAAGGCAGCTTCACGTCAGCCCGATCCATGTTGCCCGCCACAAAGCTTACCTGTGTCGAGAAGTGACGCGTCCCACGCGTATATACCAACGCGTCAAGTTTAAGCAGTAGCTGTCCATCTTACTTCATCCATTTCAGCATTAAATTTCAGCCAGTTTTAGCAGTGAATTAAGGAAACCAATAAAAAACGCCTATCCTACAGTTGGAAGTTTCTCCAGCTATATACCAGCACTCCCTATGAGGTATAGAGCGTGGAGGAGGGTGCCTGGACTACGATATGCTAGGTCCTCGGCGAAGCGCAGAAAGGACGTGCGGCTCCGACGGCACCAGTCGAGCCGCGATAGGTGCGGCCAATAGGTCACGTGAACAAGCGTTCGACCTCCCCGACCGCAATATTTGGCTCAGAGAAATTCAGATATCAAAAGGCAAATGTGAACTAAATAGCTCGCTCGACTTCATATAATACAGAATGAAGTCATTAATACTTTTACGCTCAAGCTTATTGGATTTGCGGAGTTTACATTATAGTCCATTAGCATTGACGTCAAGATGGTATTCCACTGCAACGGCCGACAGTCCAAAGACACAGTTACCACCGCCCGTGAAGAAGACGCCCGAAGAGCTTCGCCAAATCGTGCTGAAAAATGCACCTATTTTGGCACCCTTGTCTTCTCCAGGTGAACAAATACGGCAGAAAAGCGGGCAATATTTGGTACGACCAATTGGTGTGATGTCAGTGCCCAAGCCGACAGATAATACAGGAAAGGATACCCGTACATTGGCACAGAAACGAGCAGATTTTGTGGATCTTGAGAAGAAAAAACAGCGAAGAAAAGAGATGTACGTATATATAGGATGAAAGTAGTATGCCAAGGTTATTATTTGCTAACTCAATACGCACAGGATGGAGCAAATGAAGAAGTCATATTTCCAAGAGCTAAAAGATTTCAATCGAACGAAAGAATGGATTGCACCTAAAATGTTTTTCCGCGCAGACAAGGCATTATACATGCCAAATTTTTTTGGACCTACATTGATATCTTCAAATCCCACAGACACAACATCAGTTCTACGAGGCAAGGTTTCTGTCGTGAAAGTGTACTCAGCCTACTCTGGTGAGAAGCAAGTAAACACCTACTTCTCATCGCCAAAGGCTTCGGCCGGAAACGCTGTTGAAGGGGAGGCCGATTTAGCAGGAGATATGAAAGGAGGATACCAAATTGTTGATATTACAGTACCAGAAAGCTTTATAAAGGGTTGGATTTCTCGTTTATTTTCTTACCGAACTCGTGGCATGATGCCTGAGTCGCGGTATCCACTATTTTTCTACGCCACAATGCCTGATGCAAATGTGAACAGAGCAATTGGTGTAACAAATAAGTTTAGTGGATATGTTTATATCATCGATGCTGAATGTAAGATTCGATGGGCTGCAGCTGGAAATGCGTTGGATGAAGAGCGGGAGTCGTTGCAGTTGTGTCTCCAGGGTGTCATTGCTGAGCACCGTGCACGGAAGAAAACGGCGTAATTGTTGTAAATAGAAATATGTAAAATCTATCATCAACTTGTATATATCTATATCTCTACCGTAACGTAGTAAAACTGTGGCCAAGCAGGCAAGCACAATAAATCACAGGTTAGGGTTTACTAATCTCCCATTAACTTAACGCTCTTCACTCCACAGCGATCACGACTTCACCTCTCACCACTTTTGGTTTATCCATAATCCTACTACTCTAACAGCACTTTAAAAAGTCCGCGGCTGCTGATAATTATGCAAGGTCTGCACTCCATATATTGCAAATAGAAGAGCATCAGTACTAACTGGTCAAATATAGGATACAACAAGTACTATCCGCCAGACTATGGTAAGCACTGTTATGAAGATCAGATCAGATTATTTGAGCTGTAATCTAATTATTATAACGCACAGATGGAAAATCATCGCTGAATAAACTCGCTGGAAAGCATAGTCTTGGAAATAGAGCACATAAGCTCAAGAGCGGGTATGTGTGACTTTGATGACCGTCCATCAATACACGATAGGCTAACTTTGATTCACAGTATCCTTGTTGTCCGATTTGAGCTCCCGTTTGGTATAGTTTGTTCGGCGTGTAATGGCTATATTGCGCAAGGAACTAGATTTAATGCAGAAAAGAAACAAGTTGGTCAATATTACTCGACACCGATATTTTCATTTCGTATGAAATGCCACCTCTGTCGTCCTACATCAGTTGGAGCAGATGGACATACTTTTGAAATAAGGACCGATCCTGCAAAAACTACGTATAACGTTGTCGAGGGAGCTCGAAGGAATGCTGGGACAGACGACTCAAGTGGTGATGATAAGATCAATCAGTTACTTCGTAGTACATCAACATTGGGGCAAGCGGACGACGCATTTGCGCTAGCAGAACGTGAAGTCGAAGAGGATCGTAAAAAGAAGGAAGATTCCAAGAGGATTTCAGAACTATATGATAAGAGTGCAAAGAGATGGGAGGATCCATATTCACGAAATCAACAACTACGGAGAATATTTAGGAATCAGCGAAAACGAGTTCAAGAGTCGATTTCCAAAGAAGATTCTATGTCTTGGAAGTTGGCTAAAGTTGCACAATATAGAGAGAAGAAACAAAAGAAAGAGAAGAAAGTTAGGAATGGGAAAAAGGATGATTATTGAGGTGTTTTATGGGAGCTCATGGTTCATATACTTCTTTAAATGGGGTTACTCTAAAGTGACGGGTTATTGTATAAATAATTGTATTATAAAGAACAAAAGTATTGTACATTGTTAAAATTCATAAGTGACTCACAATGGAATTGTAGATGTCGGAGTAGGTACTGGTAACGTCGTAGTGATCGTTATGGTTTGTGTTGGCGGTGGTCTGAAGTTCCATGCTCGGCCTTCATGGTAGATCTCGCTGAGAATATTCTCAAACGCTGAAGGACCTCCTTGTTCGTTAATCTCTTGATACTTTTGGTATAAGAATAAAGCTGTCTTGGCATCTTCAATCGAATCATGAGTTTCTGTTTGGATATTTTGATCCAGAAGATACCATGCAAGGAATCTAAGTGACAGTTTTCTAAAAAGAGGGAGTTAGCTGTATGTACAGGATTAAAACCATTTTAAAACTAACATACCTCTGTCGGGATTTAATGAAGAAGATATCGACTGTGTCGATAACTTGGTTCTTTGGAACTTGAATATCTAGAATTATGTCAACAAAAAAAGTCTTACGCAATTTTAAAATTTAAACACTTACTAATTGTTCTGAAATCATTGGTGAGACCATGGCCAACAAATACGACCCCGAGATTCAACAACAGCCACAGTTTCTTATAAGCAACTTTCAACGGAACAAGTGACTTCGACGATTGAGAAGGGTCCAAGTCACCAAGTTCAATGCCTGAGAACTCTGTTAAGTAATCCACAATTGAATCGGTCGTAGTGATGTAGTCATCAAGGAAGGCAACTCCAACCTTGGGACCTTCACCACGGACAACAGATACACGCGCAAGACTAAGTCGGCTTGGTCGTACAAGAAGTCTTGTACCATCACTGCGAATCTCGCTTAGCTCTTGTTGCAACTGCACGAACTCTGCATCAATAGCGACGAGAGTTCCAGCTGTCGGCGCTTCCTCTTTGGCAAGACACTCGTATTCAAATCGTAAACTCGCACGACTTGAAATGAGTGCAGTATCACTTGTAAGTAATGTTGTGTCAAGGTTTTCCTTCCATTTATTGCTGTAACATAAGTTTTCCTTGCCACTGGCTTGGTATACCAATGCAATTGGTGTCTTCCAAACATAGTCAAACTTGAGCGCCTCAGAATCAGAAAATGGAATAACAAAGAAATCGTTGAACAAAAACCATCTCTTTGATCCATCACCTTGTGGTATCCGGATTAATGATACAACATGATTATCATTCGAACCGAAGTTAACTTCAACGACAACACCAAGAAGTTCATACACCGCAGAAACGCGCTCGTTGACTCCGCCTGCAATTGTAGAGCCTTCAGCAACAGGTCGAGCTCGAATACCAGTGGCAGTAATATCAGCCTGAACCGCAAGAGGAACAAATCCTTTTTGACTCCACATCTGTCGTCCAGAGTATGATGCGACTTCGACATTCAATATTAATACTGGTGGTAACGACTGTACGCGTCTAGTGGTAGTTAACATTTGGTAACGTTTGCATTTTCCTACACACCATCCGCGAGTCTGTTGTTTCGGTTCGAGACTTTGTTGTAAAGTTGTACAAAACAACAAGCCATTTTTTGACGTCCAAGCCTTCTCACGGCCAGATCCAGTATTACTACTCGATGTACCTGATGATGAAGTTCCCTCAGGTGGTCCAGAACATGTAAATGCTGTAACGTAACTCGCTGTTCGTCTAGATGTTTCGTTTCCACAATTACCGCATTTCACAAGAGTTGAAGTTAAAACTGCTGCAACTCCATCAAGTGGAGAAGGTATACTAGGACGAGTTTCGCCTGTCATTCCACTGGTGATACCGTTAAATGGCAGTTCCATGTCCCTTGGCCTGCTTTCGACAGCAACGCGCTCTAGTAAAAATCTGTTAAAAGACTGTAACATTGAACTTAGAGATTGTCTTGGTGGCACGATTGGTGGATTTCCATTAGAAGCATTGGATCCTTGAGTTGCCGCTGAGGCCCTTTGACTAGGAGCACGTTCAGTCGCTCCAGCACTCGCAATACTTCCAACAGATAATGCTGCAATACCCGCCATCGCAGAGGAAGTAGCCGTTGCAGGAACAATTGTATCACCTTCATCATCAATCAAACCAAGTGCTGCAGCTTGTGGAATAGCACTTAAAGTTCTAACAAAATTATATGCTCGACAATGTTGACCTTCAGCCTTCACAAGCATGTCGAATAGGAAACCCAACTCGCATAACAAGCAGTGCTCGAGCATACATGATCCAGCTGCATGACTGAGTGCAAGATTGTAAAAAAGTGGTGTAAAACGATAAATTTGCAGAAGTGCATTAGTGTATGAGTTCTGTAGATGTGTCTCGAGACCGGAGTATGGGGTCTGATTGTAAAAGCTGGTGATAAAGAATCAGTATATTAATATTAGAAAGAGAAATATTTTCAACATACCCGAAATCAAAATCCTCGACACCAAATCTACTGTATTTGATCTCCACCTTACGAAACGAATCAACTGGATCAGCCACTGCTTCTATATTAGTAGCTGCTCGTGCCGCCGCAGCTCTGGCTGCCGCTCTACCACCCTGAGCAATAAGTTTATCTTGTTCACTTCTGAACATTGGTGTCTTTCCTTCTGAGGCTTGATATCCGCTGTACGCATAAGACTCTGTCATGTATCTAGTTAGGCGCTTAGGGAATGGAGCGTATCCAACAAAGTCGACTGTTTTCATCGTTGCGAGAATCTCTGCGTCAATTGGCTGTGGTGGTCTTGCGACATTGAACAACATGTCATTGGGCCACGCCGAAAGAAGTTTCTCGCGATAGTATGGTAATCCAACCGTATGTAACGGCAGATCCTCGTCGACTTTCATGAGAGGCGAACTGTCAACAACTGTATCATCCCATTCAATCGGTTTTCCAAATTCTGTAAACTGTGTCGATTCAGGCGTGCCCCAAACTTGTGCCACGCCAGTACTTCCAGTAAGAGCAAAATATTCTCCTGATGCAGAGAAATCCATTCCTGTAATATATGGCAATGTTGCTTGGTACAAGAATGCAGCAGCAGGATTAACGAAATCCAGCATCTGCAACTGACCAGTTACGGACGAGACTAAGCATACAGAGGACATCTTTGGATGCAACCGAACAAATGCAGCACCCGCTGGGAATGGTACCGGTGGTAGTGGTCGATATGTGCGGAGGTCGAAAATGTTGAGAAGTGGGTCAAGAAGGTACGAACTTCCTCTATAAGAATGACCGCATGTAAGAAGTACATTCTCATGTGAATCTAAATCAGCAAGGCCTCCTGAATGTGCTGGAATTTTGCGGACAACTTGCAGCGATACAGGATCAATTAATACCGCTTCACCTTTTGTACTTCCAGCGCAAATAAGTCTTCCTCCACGGCGCATCGCCGTCACGCCGTCTTCGGTTTGAACCTGTACAGATATTATTAGGGCCGAAATTCATAAATCCAAATCCTAAAGCTTACCTCTCCTGTAATACTGCCTCGGTCAACGTTGACACGAAGCAATCCTGGATTCCTACCACCGATGACTACCTCGGAGGTTCCGCGTGAAGTATAACTCATACACGTCAAATCCTTCATTTTTTCTTCGTCTTTGAGATTAAATCGTACAATTCCTCGTCGATGTGCTACCCGTAAGCTATCACTGCCTAAAGATAATACACCGCGGTCATTGAAAAGCATTTGCATCACAGGCGTCTTGTTGTGTGCCATGAAGCTGGTGTACTTCCTTAGTGATGTGCCGGCGAATGATGCCACACGTCCCTATTTAAATTCCATTAACAATCTATTCAATCTATATTGGTCAAATAAGTATAACGTACATTCGCATCGCCGGTCCAAAGTAGCTCTTCACTTGTGTCAAAGGCGAGAGCAGATATGGACGCAGCCGAGGAGAATGGCTGCGTTGCAGTTTGATTTACCTAAAACATACATCAGCACTTGTAATGTCAATTTCAAAATCAATTATGACAACATACCTCCTGCCAGCCTTCCATCGTGCCTTATCCTCTCGATATATATGTACCAAAAGTTGCAGGTAAACAATGATTGGTGTAAATATAAAGCAGCTACCGCGACGTCAATTCCACCGCATCATGGTGTATAGTTTAGCTTATATAATTCCACAATTGCTCTATACGATCTCTGATGTGACTTGATGATATTGTGTGTAGTAATTGATGTTATGGCAATGTCTACAGTTGGTTACATCCATTTAGTGGAACAAATACGATACATAAGTATCATTGCTTACACCGCCGCATCAAAAAAAAAATCCGCTACATATCGTATCGTACATATCAATGAATCTCCAATTGACCTGATACCTATCAAACAGAAAGCAGTTGGGTGTCAGATGTATTTAATCCAAATCTTTTTTAAATCAGCCCATACGTCGATATTGATTTTATAAAAATTAATTGTGGAGAATAGCTGTTATACGCTGCAAAGCAGACTATAACTACAGTAGCCTTGGTTGGAACATCGAAGTGATACAGCAACATTCAATACGAGGGATAGGAATGATGAGAATGTGAATGACTATAATAAGAGGTATATGAGTACATACGTAAATAATAACGAAAGATAGCGCAAATAAAATAAGTAGTACATGGACTGTGGTCTCTTCTTACAGTGTACACTACTATCAATACGATGCCGGCATAACAACGCCTGTGCAAGGCCCAGTGCCAATATGACCAGCATTCCGTTTCTTCTCAGTTGCGCCGAAGACTATGTCAGTGAAGTTATCTCAGAAACTGCGCTATGTCCAAGAGATATGCTCAAGAGTCGTGCACAAAGACGGATTGAATCAGCTAGCGTGTTCAGCTTTCAAGAAAGGCTACGGGTGTAGTAGTTATAGAAACTGCGGAGCAATGCGTTCATTACGATAGCAACTAGTAACTTCTTATTCAATTGGATGTCTACCGAGTTGTAGTCGCTGTGAATACCGAATACCTGCATATTTTGAGAGGTTCTCTTAAGAGAGCTGCGATTGCGTGTTTGCGAGTCTCTTGCATAATCTTGACACGAATCCATTACTGGTATGTCTCGTTGAACAATTGAGTTGATAGTTTTTGGTGATAAATAGAAACTAAAGAATTTTACACTGTAAGCTTTGCGACTGTGATTCCGAGAGCCTTACAGTAACTACTGTACCCCGGATGAAGACTGCCTACAGTTCATCGTACGTATAAGGCTCTAAGGCTGTAAGCACACTGTGAAACTCGCGGTACCTCTGGCGTTGGTACCGATTTAGTCAAAGCACACTCGATCCGTAGTCGAGAAGAGAGCTGGATTTCTTTTTTGATAGTCTGCATTTTATGTCAAGTTTTCCAGCTGCTTACAATCACTGCGTGCAATAGGCATGAACTGAAATATTTCTCACCGTAACGTACAATCAAGGTTGAAAGAAAACTCTACAGTACGCGGATGTGCCAAGGCTCGTCTGGGAGTAGAGGAGCGAAGCCTGTTTGCGTTTCAATATGCCAGTTTGCGTTTCAATATCAACACCCTTCCATGAGGGCATTGTAAAAATCTCAATCCGGGTCGCGTGGGATGTACGTACTGCATAAACTGTTTGCGACGGATCAAAACACATATGCACTGACAAAGTGGAGCTGAATGATGCGTATTCTGTAGATCTGAGACAACACCGTACTCGCTGTCTCAACACAATCGTTCGCCCCGCTGTAAATATAAACACCATAAAATCCATTGTACTGTAATATAGGATACGTATGCAGATCCTTGTGCTTCTCAAAACCTACCGTATAGCCAGCGTACGGGCTCCGCTGCCTATATCGTAGCTCAGACTCCAGGCTGCTCAGGCGAGATGGCTTCAAGCATGTGCGGCTCATTGAGGCGCAGGCGAGCAGTAGTTGATGACGCAGAGGCAGCCTGTGTGTAATGCGCCTGACTTATAGTATATCTCTTCCTGGAGCAGGGCGGACTGCAAGACGAGCATAGCTGTAATCAGTACGCAGCGGGGATTTGCCACGGTCTTGTGCAAGCGCTAGACATTGAGAGGAAAAAGGAGACAGCTATGCATGCCCGAACATCACCATGAACAGTGTGCCATGATTTAAGGCGGAGTGGCTGACACACGCGAGCGTTGGAAACGCGTGTCCTGTGCACCGCGAGGCTGCGAGCTTCACGAGCGCGTACTCGCCGACTCCACAGATTACAGTACGCCGACCGATTCGGCGCGTCTCCTTTATCGTGCAGAGATCACGCATTCACACGCAACTAATCTCATAGCAAGGACAGTACGACGCGGCTCGTTTGAGCGTGCGTATCGTAACGCCATCGAGGTCATTCTCTCTCGCTGGGATACGGCACAGGTACAGAAACAGAGCCGTCCTCACTACGATAGTCACAGTCCGCAATGGATTGGCATCGGCTGGCAGCACGGTCGCACACAATAAACAGTATGTCGGAAGTATCTGCAGCTGGATTCTACTCAGAAGCACCACGACACGCTGAGGCGGACGCAGATTTGGATGACTGGAATAGCATTTATGACAGTAGCAGCGAAGATGACAGCGAGAGCTTTAACAACAGCTCTGCCACTCCGAAGGCATTTGTGAGCACTACTACCCAAGAGACACCGCAAAAAGCTACACGAAAGATTACCAAGTCCGGAACGGCAAAGAGTAGACTTGAAGCAGAGATCCATGAGTTTTTGAATTCAAAGGTTCACGATGATCCGTTCGCGCGTACTCGTATGCCATATGTGTTGCGCCTTCGAGGTGGCATTATACTCAAGCTAATCCCACAATTGATTCTCGTTGCAGGATGGAGCACAATGGTCGTCAGTATCTCGCAGCTCAAGCATATGCTTGGTATTTCTTCAGTACTCATTACCACTTTAGCTTTCGTCACTGGTTTGGCTCTCTCGTTTCGCGTCAACACTGCATATGAGCGGTACAATGAAGGTCGCAAGTATTGGGCAACGTTAACTTCGACTGTTCGCAATTACTCACGTTACGTATGGATGCAGATTCCAACTCGAAAAGGACATGAGAAACATGATCTTTTACTTAAGGTGTCAATTCTAAAACTGTTGATAGGATTTTCAATTGCTCTCAAGCACCATCTTCGCGAGGAACTGGGTACGGACTACGACGATTTGCGATTATTTGTTGATTACCTTCCGACATACGCAGGAAAAAGATCTCAAGTTGAATTCGCTGACAGTTTCCACGCGCAAGCTCAAAGAGAAAAAATGGCTACTCAGAAAGAAGCGATGGAGGCCATGGCTGGTCAAATTAATGCACAACTAGACAACCCTGGATCTGCTGAGAATGCTTCTTCTACTACTTCACGATTTGAGACTTTGCCCAAAATGCATGAGTATCTTGCCGACCGCGAGGACCGGATTTCAAGATCGACTGTTGTACATGGTAATTTGCCTTTGGAGATATTGGATTTTCTGGCCCTCTATTGTCGAGAACTGCAGCACGTGCAAAAAGTTATCGTGGCACCTGAGGCCTCACAGCTCACGAACATGCACGCGTCACTTTCAGAAGTTCTGACAGGGTATGTTTTATTGTAGCTATTGATCGCGGAGATATCTATTAACTGAAACCTACAGAACTGAACGTATTCTTCGCACTCCGCTACCTCTGGCATACAACATCTTATGTAACCAAATGGCCTGGATTTTTGTTCTGCTACTTCCATTCGAACTAGTTCCTGCTCTTGGATGGGTCGCTCTGCCTACGTCTGTTATTTCAGGCTATGTGATCCTCGGTCTTGCCGAGATTGGACTCGAGATCGAGAATCCGTTTGGATATGATCCAAATGATCTTGATCTTGACCGATACTGCCAGAACATCAGTGTTGAAGTAACTATGCTGATGGCACGCACACCATATTCCAGTCCAACCGAGTGGGTTCATGCCCCAAACAACTTTCCACTTGCGCCTGTGTTCCACGGTCCATTTGACATTGTGCTTGAACAGCTCAGTGTCGAGGATATTCTGCGCGTATTACAAAGGACAGTCGAGGACCCTACAGCTCGGTTGAAGATACGTCGAAATGGTCGTCGGACAAAAGGAACGAGTCGCAAACATTCAAGGCCCAAGAATTCACCAGAAAGTGAGTCGACATTGAAAGAAAAGTCAAGTCATAAGAGTAAAGGTGCAGTTAATGTGGGGATAGGCAACACTATTGGGAAAGTTGTGCCGCCAGAAATTGTGCGATCTGTGTCTGAATCCAGTGCATCGTTCGCTATTAGGGATGATGAGATTGCTGACGGGCTTTTGGAGGAAGACGAGGACCCTATCCAGCGCGCAGAGCGCACGTTGCCGAGGATTGCAGAGAGTGAAATGGTGATTGAGGCAAGGGAGTTAGAGCCCCTTTCGCAGACATCAAGTCTCGTGTCGTCAGTTAACCACTCTGCACGCATGTGATATTGACTTTTCACAATTGAATTGTGGAAATAGCGAAATTGTCGCCAACATTCAAGTTGATGATTCGGGAGTTAGTTCGGCATATACATGATTATATATGATCTGTTTGGGTGCTCAATTAGTGTGCATGCTCTAAATTGCTTAATGTATCGTATCGATGAGGTAGTGTTATCTAGCTATACGGACAATGCATGTAGATTAGATTAATAACACCATGTAGAGATATCGTAACACTAGCACCAAGTGAAATTTCTCACCCATCTGTGAAACAATTGAACCTACAGTATTCCATCTGCCCGCAGTATATACATAAGATGTAATAACATTGGTCGAATTCATAGCATAATCTGCATCGATTAACGCAATTGAGGTTATGAAGCCCGAGATAAACGGAAGAAAAAGGCGAAGAAGTGGAGCTGTGACGTATAGTTGGGAGAAGCAATTACACTCGCATGTTCCGACGTTAATGATCCTTTGACGATGACGAGAACAAGAACGCAAAGACTGTCGTATCAAATGTAAAGATAGCACTGTCCACGTGATAATGACGAGTCTCAATAAAAGACCTATAGCTGTGTCTGAATATTATACGCCAATTGAGATACAGTATTGAAGGCGAGGAGAGTTCCTGAGGAAATTGCGGAGGAAGATGATGAGGATTGAGGACCCTTTCATGCGCGCAGATCGGACGTTGCCGAGGATTGCGGAGAGGTCGGAAGAGCGAGATGGGGATCTTTGCGGACGAGAATTGGCCCCTTTCGCAGACACCCAGTCGAGCCGTCAAGGCGTCAACTCAGTTAACCCGTTATTCAGCAAGCGCGGATCTAGGAGCCGAACTGCCTGAGGCCTGAGATGCGAGAGAAAAGAACGGCCGCGAGAACATTATATCCAGGTCGATGACTCGGTAGTTCGGCGCGATACTGTCGGATGTAGTTAGTGGGTAGAGACATAAAGAACGCAATCTGTTTAGGCTTATATGGACTGCGGAGCGGATTTTCGCAGTTGCGTCAGAAATATATATATACTTGTACTGTATCATTTACAGTGTTACTGCATGTAGTTACAGCATGTAAATTTAGAGAGCAAAACAAGCTTAGTGTAAGTAATGACATCATTCGTATCAGCGAGCCGGCCGAGTTTACGGTATGCTATTGGACTACAGCGTATGGCCTATATTGTAGCTGCTATATCGATCGTCATTATACTGTATAGTATCACACGAGTTCCATAACTGTATAGCGCCATCTGCATTGATTAACGCAACTGAGGCGATGAGGCCCGAGACAACAGGAAGAAAAATGCGAAAGAAAAGAGCAGTGATGTGCAGTGTGCCCATCGTGCCAGCCGTGCCAGCGTGTGTCCGTTGCTATAGAGAATACTGTAGAGAGACGAGGAAAAAGACTTCACCGTGTGAACAGTTGCACACCGCGTGCACACAGGAACAGTACAGTTCGGCATCGTTCCTGCTGATGCAGTTATATTTAACCAACGGGATGAGTTGCGGCTGCATGAATGTTCATATCGATCTATATATACGGTTGTAACGCCAGTGCCGGTGGAGGATATGTACCGGATACAGGATGTACAGGACATAGCTGTGCGGATTGAGTAAGAACAGCGAGGCCGATTAGACAGGTACCGCTGTACAAACTTTACAGTACTGTATAGCACCTTTTAGTGCCAGCTTCTGAGACGAGCATCAACACACTTCAAGCTCGATCTGTAATATATAGCACTGCACGGCTCCTGCCACAATGCAAGCGCCAGGTGCACGCAGCCCCGGGACAGCAATCCGGTCACGCAGGGCGCCGGTGTCGGGCTTTCGGCGCACTCGCACGAGACCCTCGGCGCAGCGCACCGTCAGCGGAAAGTGCCGTCAGCCGCGGTGACGTCACAGGTAATACTCCGAGCGCAAACTCTAACTGCGCCAGGTGCGTCACTGTGCGTCTGCGGGAAGCGCGCGCTCCTGCCCGAACGGGCGACGGCTTGAGTGCGATGCGCTGTACTGTATAATTCAGTACGTAGTCGCGATGTACAGGACTTGTAGAGCGCTGGACGAGCGGTGCAGGCCGGGGCTCCGCGACCTCGTGAGAGTCCCAGTCTGCACCGCTCGTTGAGGCGAGCAGCTTATGCCTTATGGCGCATCGCGACGGAGGCAGGGCCCGGGCCCGCAGCTGCTGGGCCGCGAGCGCGGTCGAAACTCGAGAGCACGACGGTTCGCAGCAGTTCGCGCAAACAATTAACCAGCCAACGGCAGCGCTCGAATTGGCGCGGCGCGGGCACTAGCGCGTCAGCACCGCGTCCCCGCAAAGGGGTCCGTACCATCAGCGGCGGCGCTAGTGGGCTCTAGGCCAGATCGGACGGCGAATAAGCGGGCGATACCCGCCAGGGTTCGGGCACGCGTCATCGTGCGCCGTCGGAGGTCGCGGTCCCGCGTTAAGCTCGGCGCTCGAAACTCTGTTTCTCCATCGCCATCGCCATCACTCTGCTGCCCTCGACCACACCACTGCCTGCGAGACCGCAGCCCTCTGTCGTCCTGCCCGCCCCGTCCTTGCCCTCGTCCATCGCCGGCGTCGTCTCGACGTCTTCTTCCCTCCTCCTCCTCTTCCCCCCCGGCACCACCTTCCCTCCCCATCACCTCCTCCCACACCAGTGTTGTCCGTATCCGCAGCGCTCCGCCTTCGTCCGCCACTTCGTTGCGCCCGCGTCCCCAACTCGAGCCCAGCAGCCCAGCAATTATCCTGGCCGGCTCTCCTCGACCGCCTTCCGTCGCCCTGATTTTCAACTCCGTCCTGCTTTTCTCCACGCCTCCGCGAAGCAGTTTCCGCCGTCAGGCCTGCTTGCTTGCGCAATGACGAGCTCCTCCGTTCTCTCGAGGCTACCCGACGCCTCCGAACATTCTACAAATCTGTCCTCACGCGCCAATTCCTCCGACTCGTTCGCACCGGATGCTGTTGTCGGTTCTCTCGAGCTTTCTTCTTCTCTCGCGCGCCCCAGTACCACTCCCACTCAGCCTGCTTATGGTGCCACTGTTCCAATGAGTCGTCCACGACGCGTCTCTTCGTCCGGTTGCGCCAGCACACTCAGTACAGCCAGCACGCTCAGCACAGCCAGCACCGCTAGCACGGCAAGCTCAGTCAGCACAGTCAGCAGCGCGAGCACCGGCAGCTCCACAAGCGTCTGTTCAACTGCCTCCGCCGAAACAGCAACCACTGCTCTAAGCATACATGAGTTTGACAGTACTTCGACTCTCGTCGCCGACAACTCGACTGCTGGCACGCCCAAAATGGAAAAGGGCCGCATTGGTCTCAGTGATCTACCCTCTGATGTCCTTGATCGTATCTTTGACAACATTGTTTGCCCACGCTCGGAAATTGTTTGGCATGAGCTCCTTTCGCTTGGTCGCGCCAACGCCAAACTCTGTGATGAAGTATGTTTTGCATTTGATCAAACTAGTTTGTCGTGAATCATCGTACTAATTATGCCTTCCAGGTCAACCGGTACCTGTACGCTGACATCCGACTTGACTCGCCAGACTCGTTTGATAAGCTCGTCTCCACTTTACTCACATCGGCTGGAACAATCGCTCCCCTCGTCAAGTCTTTTTCCTACACATCGCCTGGCCAGTTTACACCTCGTTCGCCAACTGGCTACCTTCCGTCAGACTTAACTCCGGTCAAGACACATCTGCCAACCATCTTGCATCTCTGCCCTAACATTGAGACTCTGGTACTCGATAACCTCAACGACCTTGATCTCAAAGAATGGCAGCGCCTTTTTCCCGCTGCTGCCGCTGCTCTTAGGAGTATACGAAAGTTTTACTGGTCATACTACTCTGGGTGGCGACGCGGCCGCAACTCGTCGCGCATTTATTTTCCAGTGCTTGCTCGATTCACTTCCTTGACTGAGATCCGCGTGGCGAACTGTGTCATTGACAAAGAAGCTGTTGGCGAGGTTCCTCTCAGCAGTTTTGATAATCTTCGCTCTTTGTCGATCGAAAATGTCTGCTGGTCGCAGGCTGACATGGAAGAGCTCGCCTCAATCCTACCAAATGTTGAGAGCTTGGATCTCAAGACTATGAAGGTTTTCCCCTATCCTACTACACAGTATCATCCTTTCCCGCCAATGTTTCCTCGACTCAAAGCGCTTGTGGCTGACTGTGGTTCGCGCATTTTGTCGCCTAAGCATCACATTTGCCATTTTTTGGCGCCTTCATTACGTTCCAAACTTGAATATCTCAATGTTGCTGGCGGATGCTCGCTTTGCCCTGCATTTTTCCGTAACTTGACTGTTCCAAATCTTGTTGTTGAGCTTTCGCAACTTCGTCTTTGCCATGGGTTTGAGTCAATGCGAGAGATGAATGAAATTGCCATCAACTATGTTAACGAAAACTTGCATAACCTGCAACGTGTCCGTATTGCTGCTCCATCACTCTCAGTTGTGGACTCAAATGACGTCAATTATGGTGGCGAGACCGACATTGGAAGACGAGGATCATGGATTTTGGCCGACGTTGATTTACGCGAATCACGAAGCGGTGGGGTTTCTGACAGCGGCGATAAGCAGGGTATGAAGTGCGAGCATGCGCATTACATGGATATCTCAGCGAATGCTCAGAAATGTCTTGATGTAGCCAAATCTGGATTACCTCCTTCATGTGCATGCTGCGTTCTTGGAATTTCTGAGGACCGTCTTGGAGAACTTGATCGCATATATTCTGACCTCATGCGGAGACGTGGCCGTCGGTCTAGTATTCATGCTTTAAGTGCTGGTGTTGCTGCATTGACTACATAGATCGTCAATGTCTAATCCAGACACCCTACTGTACCACAACTTGCATTCTTTTTCTGGTTTTTTGAAAATTATGGGAGGGCCTCTCGAATGAGTGGTCCAAGGTGTTTTATTACGGCGCCTTTGTATCACAATTGCATCAGATTTCTCGTTATTATTTTTTTTTTTAATTTTCACCTGGATTGTTTTAGCAATTACCTGCAGCATGAACGTCAATCCCCGACGTTCACAACATCATTATCATCATCATCACTAGCATTTCCGTGAATCCCTGAAAAGTTGATGAGTGGAAAATTTTATTTCTTTTTAGCTCATTCCTGCTCGCAATTTTGCTGCTTGAAAATTTTTGGATCGTGTTCGGATGCACATGCACATGCGGTGCATTACATCTTCACGAATAAGAAACTGTTACGTTTATCTTACGACATTTATTTGTTTGTTATACAAAATTTAACTATGTATCCAGATATAATGTGTGATTTGGTCTTATAATTATTTATTTGTTATTGTTTTTTTATATGTCTCGTTAATTGTGGCGGCGTAATGTCATTTGGCAGTACTGTTCACCAGTTACAACTCGGAGTAAGGCTTTCTTTTTATGTTTATTTATCTATCTATCGTGTATCTTGATAATTTAATTTATTAATATATGAACTAAAATATTATTTATCTGTAGCAACTGAGATTTAATTTTTTTTCGTTTGGTATTCCTGTATGAATGTGGTTGAGCGTGGTTGAGCGGATTGAACGAGCTGATCTAAGCAGTCACCTAACCCTATTGCCCTGTTCGGAATTGTAATTGAGATTTGAGTCCCAGCGATTCGGCGATTGAATACTGTACTGGTATACGGCGATACACCTCGCTGCGCTTGAGCTTGCTGCAATACATATTCCAAGGAATACATTCAACAATACTCAATTAATAGTTTTAAATTGAGCAATGGCAGGAGGAAGTCGCAACAGTAAAAAATCAGATACACCGTCCAGCATGGTTAAAATTACAGATCTTGCAAGTGTGGCGGAGAGTCTCACCAGTGGACGGATTAAATCAGTAGTTGTAATGGTTGGAGCAGGTATTTCAACCTCAGCAGGTATTCCAGATTTTAGATCACCAAAGACTGGATTATATGCGAATTTACAGCGGCTAAAATTGCCTTATGCAGAAGCTGTTTTTGATATTGATTATTTTCGAAAACGACCTGAAGCCTTTTATACACTTGCTAGTGAACTTTACCCCGGAAAATTCAGACCAACTGTGTTTCATTCATTTTTAAAATTACTTGAAGATAAGAAAGTGTTGAAAAGAGTATATACACAAAATATTGATACACTTGAAGAAATAGCTGGCGTTGATGGTGATAAAGTTGTTTATGCACATGGATCGTTTGCAGCAAATCATTGTATTGACTGTCACGCAGAGATGAGTAAAGAAGATCTTGAAAGTGCGATGCAAGAAGATAAGATTCCACATTGTGAAAGTTGTGGAGGATTAGTTAAACCAGATATTGTATTTTTTGGAGAGAATTTACCAGCACGATTTTTCAAACTCGTTCAATCTGATCTTGATGCAGCAGATTTGGTTGTTGTTGCAGGTACGAGTTTAACTGTTCATCCATTTGCAAGTTTGCCTTCTCAAGTATCATGTCCGCGAGTTTTATTTAATTTAGAAAAAGTTGGAAATTTAGGACAACGAAAGTCAGATGTTGTTAGATTAGGTCCTTGTGATGAAGGTGTTTTGCAGCTTGCGGAATTATGTGGATGGAGTAAACAACTTGATTCACTATGGGCAAAGACAACACTGAAGAAGAAATCTGCCGAAGAAGAAGGAGAAGAGAAGTTAGATTTAGCAGCAGTGAAATCTGAAGAGAAAGAAGGTGAAAAATCACAAAAAGAAGTATTAGAAGCTATTTCTGATAAAGCTGATGAATTAACTGAATCAGAAAGTGACAGCGAAAGTGATGTTGCAGATGATACTTTTGCGACAGCTAATGAAACTGCTTCAGTTGAACAAATTGTCGAAGCTATCAGTGAACTTGAAATTGTTACTGAATTGGGAAAAAGCGGGAAAGTGGATAAAGCAAAGGTATGATTGGAAGTAATGAGTTAGATTTAAAGGAAGAGGGGATGTTTATACCAGTATATACATATACACAATTTATATTTTCTTCTAGCGTACAAATCACAATGATAAAGAAACAATCGATAAATCAGACATCATCACTTTTCAACTACAGTAGCGTCTTCATCACCTGCATCAATAACTTCTGAAACCTTAGTACCAACAGCTGGTTTCTTAGATTTCTTCTTCGTCTTTTGTTCTGGAGGAATCTCCCATGCGTAAGCTGGTTTGAAACTATCGACGAATCCAACATCTTCAAATAAATTAGGAAATATCCATAATCCTGGTGGATTTGTGAAATATGTGATTCCGAATAAGATAAGACGAATAAGTGCCATGACGAAAAATGCTCCAATAAGACAAAGAAGTCCAACTGAAATGTACCATACTCCAACTCGTAAAATAGGAGGCCAAAGTGGGAACAAAATAATCGCAAAGATTGCTGTTGCAATTAATCCCGCGTAAAGATATGTTGTCCAATGAACTTTCTCCCATAGCCATACATAATAAATTTCATCATCCATCGAAACAACCTGATCACGAACAAAGTTCAAAGTTGGTACACCTTTGATCTTAGACAACGCGCTAACAGGAGGTAATTGAGTAGCCATTTCAGGATTCTCAGCAATCTTGGCTTCAACAACACTCTTTGTTAATCTTTCAACTCGAATCGTAAGTGAACTCATTGGCAACAAAGTAAAAACTGCAATAGCATCTTGTTCATTATTAATTGGAGGTAGTAACGACCCTTTCTTCTTTTGTTGTTGTGTATATTTAGGTGACATTAAAGCCCGTAATGCACGCTTTGAACGAAAGAAATCTGCTCGTTTTCCATTTAATACACCTTGTCTCATTTTAAGCATTCCATTATGACGAAGAAACAATGCAACTGCAAGTGTTGTGGGATTTGGACCTTGACGAGCACCAGGGGATGCAGCAGGTTGCCCTTGCTGAGCATGAGAATGTTGATGATCGTGAGAACTCATCGTTCCGAAATCAAAATGAATAATCTATAAGTTTTAAAATTATCAAATTGATTAAAAAACAGAAAATCAAACCAGAATTAACATTCCAATCTGTATGAATTGTATGAACCTCACTCGTCACGAATGTTCCGCGCGACACGTTGCTTGATGAGAATTCAATACGTGACGATTCGGCCGTGTCCTGTTACGTCCAACCAAGCCGCAAATAGTGCGGCTCAAATGTGCACGTGACCATTTTCATCCGCGCGTGCCCGAATCGAGGCCCGACTGTTAAACTCATGACAGGAGAATCAGTCGAGACAGACCGTATAAATCAACAAGTTTTCAATTTCAGTTTTATTCAAGTCAAAAATGTACTGTTTACGGCATTTCCTCTTACTTTTTTTGATACCAACAACTGGTGCTTCACCGCATTTTCTCGCTATCTTCATGCTTTCGTTGTTTATTCTTCATCGGCCATGGTAAGCAAACTTCGTTCCCCGCGTTTTCATTCAATATACACTAACAAATTATCTACAGTATCTATTGCTCATTCATTTTAATCGCACTTCTATCTACAACATGTTACTTTAGCGATCACTGTTTTATTGATACCAACAACTCGAATCTTTTTCTTCCAAGATTATTTCTTCCAGCAGAATTCGCAAGAAATGCAACTTATGTATTCGATGCACTTGCTCAACAAGCTGCAATTAATAGCATGTCCTTTTTCAAAAAAGCTGCTACTTCAACTATCAATTCAACTACTTCTTTCGCTACAGATTTCTCTTCAAGAGATTTTAGATTACCTTGTGTCGCTGTTAAAGTTAGACTTTAGTTTAAACCATTGGACTCGATAACTTATTCGTTTAAATCACCCCAATTTCACCTTTTTTTCAATTCACCGTATTGTATATAGAAGACAATGAATATTTCATTTACTTTAGCATTCAAATTCTTCACGCCAGCATCTTTTATCAACTGAATCCAAAAATCTTTCTGATTAACTCAATATGATATCAGAATTCAGTTTATAAGCCATCATGATCTTTTTCAAGTATTTGTATTTTTTGCACTGCGTTGTCTTCTTATGTTGTTTTAAAATTGTTTAAGTTAGTATTTATTTGTGGTGTTTGTGTGTACATGGTTTAATGCATTTCATCTTATTTCATCATACTACAAATTCCCTGTAGAGGTCGCTCATTTTATTCTTATCATTACATTGATTACGAAATACCATTACAGTACATTACATTCCAACATGCCAAAAACTAATTTCCAAACTAGCAAACAGTAACGTAAACAAAAAGATAAAATAGATGACTAAATCAAATATCAGCGAGTCTTAATTTCCTACCAACTTCACGTCTTCGGTGAACAGATGAATCCAAGAATCGATGTCTATGAGCGACAGGACCAGGATGACTTCTTGGAGTTTCACTTGGAGTTGATGAATTAGATTTAATTCCAACTGAAGCAGCTGCAGCCGCTGCTGCAATCCGAATATCTGCTGGTGGTTGTGAAATTCCACTACCTGATACAGGAGTATGTATTCCTGAATGAACTGCTGAATGCGAGGTACTTGTTGTTGAACTTTTAATACCTCCAGATTCAGCGGCTGCCGCAGCAGCAGCAGCTTCTCGTTCACGTAATAAAAATTCCATATCACCCACATCAAAATATCCATAGCCACCAAGCATATCACCAGCTTCTTCTTCAATTTCAGCATTTGTACCAGGAGTTGTTTTTCGTTTAGTAGCATGAATGACTTCTCGGCCACTTCTTCTTGTATTAGAATTAATTCCAGGTCTCTTTGATTTTGAATCAGCTGGATATGGTGAAGATACTGCTGTTGCTGCATCAGCTGCACTTGATGATGTTACATCTGCACCTTCACGAACAGGACTTCTTGCACGTGTACCTGTACTTCGACGTTGTTCAGTTGCACGAATAATATTTCGAACTTCGACAAGATAATTCTGTAACGTTTGAAGAAATCTACTTGTTTGTCTATGTTTTGATGAAGCACATACTGAAATACTATCTGGCTTAATAATATATCCGATACCAAAGCCATCTTGACTTACTGGACCAAAACCAAACATTCGAAGAGACGGATTTCCACAATTACTTGTACTGATTATTGTTGTATTAAGTTTATCCCAACCTGGATCAGAAAATATTGCTGGCATTTGTGAAATTTCATCAATTTGTGACGATGTTGCAGTTTCTAATGATTCAGTCTCATTAACGTCATCACTGCTAGACACAGCTGATGCAAGAATCTCATCTTCAATATTCCGTCTGTGCATACAATATAACGCGTATAAATGACGATCTTGACCTAGTCCTTTTGAACATAATCTCGTTAATTCAACATGTTTATCACATGCTTTACGTAAATAGTCAATTTTAATCTTTCCTGGTGCATCTTCACAGAACTTTCGAACAAATGATACTGATTCATCAGTAACCGTACGAATAGCTTCTGTACGTCCATGAAGAAAGTATTTAGTCATTGCCGGTTCATAGGTGCATTCAACTTTACCGTATAATGCGTAATATGCTGCCTGGAATGCCATTTGAACAAACGCATCTGGTGAGAATCCTGCCGATTTGATATGATTTGATCCATAAGGAGAGAACTCAAGAACTTCAAACTCATTCTGATGAATTAAATCGGCAAGTCGAGTCTCAGCAAATCGTAATGCAAGTGATAACTCTGGAATCATTGTCCATTCAAGTTTATGTGGAGTTGTAGTCACATCACCAAATGAGTCTGGATCACGTTGTGCTGGATCTGGTGACTCTGAAGCCCATAAACTTGGTGCTTTCCCATTAATTGTTTTTGCATATCGTAAGATCGTATCAGTATAAATATCTGATACAAATCGTAAAATAGTATGACCATCTACACCAGTATGTTCGAAATTAATACCAGCACTTCCATTCTTAGTCACGATAACTTGAAGTTTATCATACCATCGATTTGTACATGTACCAACTTGAACACCTTTCTCAACCACATTAGTTCCACATAGCATATTCATTGCTAGTTCTGATGCAGTTTGTGGTTCAGAGTAATCGAGGCAGACAATAAATAATGCTGAATCAATCATTTGTAGACACTCGTAGTTATTTCCAGGTTTACCTTCTCCATATGAAGATTCATCAATATCATTAACATCACTACCATCAGTTGAAGAAGATGTTCTTGGGGTTCTTGGACGTCGTCGACTTGATCGTCCACTTCCAAAACCATCTGGATCTTCATCATCTGGATCTCGTGATAAAAGTTCACGTAGCGATGCCCAAATTCGTCTATTCTCAGCAGTGAGAACACCAACAGCACCTTTCGCGGCTTCAGTAACTGGTGTATTCTGAGCATCATTAATAATGGTTTCGAAATTCTGTGCAAGATCTTTCTCTGACATTATCAAATCAGAATTATCGTCCAATACATCAAACCAGTAGAATTGCGATCGTGCCATGACAACAACATGTTTAGATGAATAGTCTGATTGCATTACACATCCGTGAGCTGTTGAAATTCGAGCAGTTCCAAAAATACGTGAGTATTGATACATGCATAGTGGGTTACCCCGTACAGTATCAGGTGGTAACTCTTCACGTCTCAGCGCACGCACAAATGATAGAATCGAAGTAGCTAACGACGCCGCTCTCGTGACTTGATTACTTCGTGACGGTGTTGGATCATCTTCAAGTAAGAAAAATGGATTGAGATTGAGAACAACTGGATTATCATAATTCAAGTAGGAATCGTACCAAAATTGCTCAATATAAGATGATCTTGTCTCCGCATACTCTTTTAATTTCTCTTGTAGTGCCGGACCTTGTTTGCTGAGAAACTCTTCAGCAGCAGCTTGCGTTGCTTCATACTCTCGTGCACTCTGTAATAGCTCACGTTAGTTCCAACTTCATAACAACATGTAACAAAATCAATGACGTACCTCGAGTGGCTTGACGACTGCAAGATATCGAGCAATCGTATCCTCGAGCGGTGGAATTGGTAACTTCTGAAGCTTATCCTGACCAGCGAAGGTGACTCCCGCACCAGACGCGGTGTAGCTCTTTGTGGTAAGAGCAGGCATTTTGGATATTCAAAGTTGGTTAACACATCGAGAGAGGATTTCAGTGAGAGTGGATTCCAGTACTAGATATAATAATCCAGCAGACAACTGGATGGCGAATCATCGGTGCCGGATCGGCGGTACGGAAGCTTTTGCTTCGTAACAGTCTCTGTCCGACGCCGTCGACTTCGTTGTCGCTTTATGAGACCCTCTGACCACCGTGCTTGTTTTTAAACCCAAAACAATCCAAAAAACCACCACTTCCTTCTCCAAGCAGCCCCTCGTGATACTCGAATCAACAAGTCCATGGCTTCCAAGGACGTGTCCGAAGTCCGATATAGAGGAGTGAGCTTACGGAGATGAAGGCAGTCACGTGGGCCCCCACGCGAAGAAAGACGCGGGGAAGTGCACGTGACCGGTTCCGGTCCGGTTCGCCGCCGGATCAAAGGGACCAAAAAGAGCGACTGTGGAGACAAGGTTTATAAGATAGACATTTCCCTCCGAGGGCATGGCCGAGCAGGCGAGCACTGGAAAGTGGAATCTCTATATAATTGCATATTCTACATGTGTATCTGTTATTGACTACGTATTGTACTCAAGTTCACTGGATTATAACGTGCTAAAAATATACAGAATTGTCATTGTGTCATTACGCTTTGCTTTTACGCGTAACATCACCTTCCTTATACATCTCATCCAGAACGTCCTTGTATGTCTTTGCAGCAGCAACTCTCTTAAGTTTAAACGAGGGAGTCATTGTATCATTTGCAATAGTAAACGCGTCAACCATTAATCGAATGTTACGAACTTGCTCGTATCCTTGTAATCCCATAGTCTTATTAATACCTTGTAGTTGACGCATAACAGCTGCAATGACAAGTTGATTCTCGCATGCCTGCGTAATAGATTCCAAGTCATCTGCACGAACAGCATCTACCTTACTATCTTCATCACCATTTTCAGCAAGAATAGCTGATGCAAAAGGTGCAAAAGTTAATGGTTCAACAGATCCAATACCAATCAAAAATGATTGAAACGAATTTCCATATACAAATAATGATTGAAGTAATGGGCATCCTGCTAAGTATTTGTTCTCAATTGCTTCAGGAGCAACGTATTCACCTTGTGAAAGCTTGAAGAAATTCTTGACACGATCAATAATTCTTATACGACCAAGATTATCAATTGCAGCAACGTCTCCAGAATGAAACCACCCGTCTTTATCGATTGCCTCAGCTGTTTTCTCAGGTTCATTGTAGTATTCACGGAAAACTGATACACCGCGAATAAGCAACTCTCCTCGAGGCCATGGCTTATCTGTTGAATAATAATTCAACTCAGGTACATCCATCACACAGACTTCAGTTGTAACAGCTGGTGGGCCACTATGACCGGTATCAAAATCATTAGGCTGACCAACTGAGCATCCACCATGAGTTTCAGTAAGACCATAGCCTTGGCATATAGGGAATGCAAAAGCAGCTCGTAAGAATTGATGTGTCTCCTCGGCAAGTGGTGCTGATCCACTAATAATACTAGCAGCACGATCCATGCCAGCATTAAGACGGACTTTGCGGGTAATCAATAGATCCCATAAAGTATGGTTAGGACTCTTGCCCTCTGCAAGTTGTTGCAGTTTAACACTAAGTCCATACCGAGCAATATTGGATCTCCATCCAGTTGCGTCGACCGTCTTCTCCTTAATACCAGCTTCAAATCTGTTAAGCATTCGAGGAACCGATGTAAACGCAGTTGGTCTTATATCCTTGATATCCTCACGAACATTCAATATGCTTCCTCTCAAGAAACCAGTCTTTGCGCCAGCAGCAATTGCAACACCTAAAGTCGAACGTTCGAAAATATGTGCCAAGGGAAGATAAGACAAATATTGATCAACGACTTCATTTCCAGCTCTAGGAAGATGTGACAAACCAACCGTGACAGCAGCGACAAAGTTTGCATGTGTAAGTACAACACCTTTCGGACTGGATGTTGTTCCTGAGGTGTAGTTGATTGTGAGAATGTCAGATGCCTTTGGTGGGTTGTGTTCACGTCTATTTTGTGCACCAAGCTCCTCCACTAGAAAAACATGTTAATAAGAGCATAACCAAAAAGATAATAAACGTTAATACCTTCAGCCATTGTGTAAATAAGAACACCCTTCTCTTTAGCCCAGGCTTTAAGAATCGAGCCCTTGCTCTGATCTGGAAGATCCATATCTGAAGTCAAATCCTCCATTGAGATGATCACTTTGAGATCAGGTAATCTTTCCTTAACTGTGAGTACTTTATGTATATGAGTCAATGATGCAACAAGAATAGGTGACTTGACAGATTGAAGAATGAACTCAGTCGAGTTTGGTCCAAAACTGTCGTAAAGTGGCACGACAATCAAGTTGTAGGCGTGGCATGCTAGATCGGTGATGATCCACTCTGGACGATTGGCTGAGTATAATGTAATTGCATACTTGTCGGTCATTGGATTTTTAAGAATTGTGTCGTTGATGTAAGTCATTCCTGAACCAAAGTTGGTACGTCTTTCGGCGCACTCGGCGTAGGTTTGTCCAATATAAGGTGACCAGATCTTACGGGCAGGATCCACGAGAGCACTCGCTGCAAGCATCTCTCGATCTGAATATCTCATGACTGCAGCCTCGAAAACATCATATTGTGTTCTGATCTATATTGCTCTGAGAGTTAGCAGGCATGTCATTCAAAATAGTTTCGATTAAACACTTACCGTCTTATGTGGGGTCTGAACAAGGGCCTTTACGCTTACCGCGTTACGAAAAACACCAGAGTAACCCTTGCGACGGGAATCAGGCAATTCAATACCTTGAGGTGCGCCATGCTCCACTTGAACAACAGGAATTGAGTCCTTGTCAAAGACTAAAGTCTCGGGAGTCACAAGCGCAACGAGCTCTTCGTCGTCTGTCGGCTCACGAGGACGAGGAGGAACTCCGGACATGATTTCTGTAATTTATTGAAAGAGGTGTGTATTATGTACGGTACAAACTTTGCTGAAATTTGAAAACCGAACTCTTAAAGCGGGCCCGATTGATAGAACGCGCAGCTGAACAAGGCTTCTGATCTGATCTGTGCTCGGTTAAGTGGTGAGTTGGCGAGATCACGTACAGTACTGCGGAAATGGACGTAGCTGACAGCGAACAGTTATATAGACGCCAGAACAGACCTGACGACCAGCCAAGCAGATCAACAGACGGCACCCAGAAGAAGTATATAAAGGAGGGCCGGTACGCGCAATCTAGAGAGCTGCGAGCTATAAAAGCGCCAGGAGCAGCTCGGTGGGACACTGCAAGGAACAGGCTGCGCCGTGGCGCACCTTCGATAACCTGCGCCGCTGCTGGGGCGATGATATTTTGGGTTGGGCTGATAAGGTTCGCTTGGTGGGGTCTCGGGCCTTTAAGCTGCTCCCTCAGTCCCAGCTCGCCCATCTCCAATTCGCCATGCTATAGTACCGCAGATGCGTTCTGCGGATATGCGATAGATCCACAGCTCAATTGTGCCTTTAACAGCCCTGGATGTCTGGCGGCGCAGCCCGCGACAGTGGAGCCGTCGCCGTGCCGAGGTCCAGCCAGCCTTTTCCTGTTCCTGCGACTCGGCAGCTCTGTCACCACTGCATTAATATGGTGCTCTGGCACCGCCTCACCCACTCTGCCACTCAACGCCTGAAGGCTGAAGGGACGTGCGCCCCATCCCAACCTCCCATGCACTGTTATGAGAATCTTGCGAGCGTATATACATATACTGTATCACCACGTACAAACTCTGTATATGACTGTATCAATCTCTGCTGTATTTATACGGTCGCATATAGAACTCGACTAATCGACGTCCTGCTGCATATCCAGTCTTAATTACAGTATCGCGTACGGTCGTGTCATACATGTTCTTAGACTGAACCACTCTACGTCTGGCGTAGCCATTTGAAAAGCTGCACACAACCCACTGAAATCACCATCAAGCGACCGAGTGCAGTCACCAAGACAGCGGTGCAGAAGGTCTTTAGGTACCCATCGTTGAGATATCCAGTTAGCCCAGTAGTTGATTTTAATCCCGTTGAACCATCGGGGTTACTTTGCTGTACGTCACGGCTCATCCACTCTGCGCTGCGCATAATCACCGGCCATTTCCTCTCGTATATGCGACCGCCGAACAACATCGTCACAAACCGAGTATCCCACATGCTTGCGATAGGAACACGAGCTCTATAAGCTGCACTAGTCGGTTCTATCAAGTCCAAGAAATCAAGAAGGATACTATGCGTCAGTCCCCACGCCGCCATATCAGGCAACATTCGAAATGCTTCAGGATTCGCGGGGTCGACAGGAGACCGTTTCCCACTCTCATCATAGCTCTCATCGCGTCGTGGATCAAACGGCAATATGAATCCTGGAAACAGTAATGGCCCAGCCGTATACTGAAACGCCCTGGTTAGAAGACCATATCTTATTGAACCATTATTAACTCCCATAAGTCTTTGTACGGGTCGTGATACACGACTATGAAACTGAGAAAGACCAATCATTCGTAAAGGACACCAGAAAGCTAATGCAACCTCAGACTGTTGTACTGATAGCGGCAGCGGATCTGACGAATTGACAATGAAGACTATGATTCCAACGTCAGCTAGTGAAGACCTCGTGAATGATATTTGATAACCTTACCATATGTGGACAATGTCATGATACTAGAAATATATATATTAGCCGTCATGGCACTCCGCCAGATCTGAAAGTTTGTTAGTACTTACATTTTACCACCCCAATGTGTCGTGACGAACCTAGGCGGCAATGGTCCAACATAGATTGCATTTTTGTGCAAATCCAGACCAACTTCTTCTAATGTTTCACGATATGCTGTTGCAAGTGTTGATTCGTCTGCAGGATCTCGTCGACCTCCTCTAGTAAGTGAAACTGTCAGCTGCGCCATGAACCACGAACGCGTGCAACTATTCCCTTATTTGAGTGAATACATACGGTAACGCGACATGACCTGACCACCGATCTGTTTCGCGTACTGATCGTTTTATAAATAATACTTCCGCGTCTTCAATTGTAGGTTTACTTATTAATGCATCGAGATTACTTTGAGTATATTCCGAATTATTTGTAGTTGTTCCAAATGGAAATCGAACTATTAACGCGACAGATGAGTTCAAGATTGATCCTGATTTGACTGAACCGCAAGGATCATTTCCAGGAGGAAGTATAAGTCCATCGTCTGAAGCTTGTAAAATGCTTCGCAACGCATTCTCTAATGTCATTGCTTGAATAGTTATTGTTGTAATTCCTTGCTTAACTATTGAACAGTTTTGAGTTATTACGGCTTGGAAATTATGCTCTCGCTTTCACGCACACGGCGCTAAAGAAAATGCGGAGAACTTGTATGCTCGTACGTTTAATACCAAAATAAACTTAGAGCCTTGTCACTGTATTAGGGGTTTATCCTGGAGTAATTGAAGCTCATCTCGCAAACCTCCCAACAGGGGCAATAAGTAGGACTTCCTGCGCAAATACGGTACGTGAAGATCCACCCCGCTCATCACCACACGGTGACACAGCGCATTGAGATTCAAGAGCGTAGTGTAAAGATTGCAACAGGAAGACGCTATAACTCAAGGTAGCTCATATTGAGCATTTATTTAAGCCTACAACACGATGGATACAACTGACATTTTGGAGACACCTACGGGTGAAGGCGCAGCTCTGGATGGAGCTGATGCTCCAGAGGTCCTTCAACGTTCTTCATCGAATTCTTCATCATCATCGTCACTTTCCTCAACGAAATCGGCATCGACTGGTTTGACGGAAGGAGTCTCGGAAGGTCGTAATGGCAGTATTAGCGGGGTATCTGAACCAAAAATGTCTTTACAGCAAGAAGCACTTTCGAGAGCAGCACAGGAAGCCGCGGAGCAAGAGAAGGATGCTGCAAAAGACAAAGAATCATGGCCGACGCCGCCGAGTATAGATGATTTGAAACAACGGACACAAAAATTTCAGGGCTTAGGAGGTTTGTCGTGGCTTGACAAGTATGAGAGGTTTCTGAGCCATAATGCGGACAGAATAATGCACATTGAAAACTCGATTCGTAATATTTCATATTTGGTACCTGGGAAGTTTAAAGATGTGGAAGTTGTTACAGAAGCAGCATTTTCAACGTTACAGTTAGTCGAGCTATATCATGACAGAGTGATTCTACGAGTAGTGGCGAATGAACCAACCGCAAGTTACAAGCCATCACTGCATACTCGATACACTCAGAGCCTGCTAAAGTCCTATCCTAAATACAAACGGATAGCGTATATTTTAAGTATCATTGAACGGTTGCAACTGTTTTCCGAAGTTTTGGCACGGAGATATGGTAACGAAAGAGCACAAAAGTCAACAGTTGTCTTGATTGAAACAGTTAAGGTCATGTGTAGACTATACTTGCTCAAGCTAACGGGAGGACGCATGCTGCCAAATCCGGTTGTTCCGGTACGCGATATTGAACTTGACGCTCTTGATGCTTTGGGCAAGAACGACAAAGGTTTCGGTCAAGATACTCAGAGCTGGCTTATGCCACGGACAGGTAGACTGGTTCCTTTTGTCGATCAGCAATCGGGCGTGATGTGTTTGGATGCATCGATAGAAAAAGTATTTGCAGAGAAAATGTTGAGTACTGATGATGTTGCACCGACAAAACTTCTGCTACATCGACTTGGAATGGACGGAAAAGCAAAGGAGGTGCTTCACATTTTACGACCACTGATTTACGTCCTAGCTCAGCTCGCCTCATCGAGATTATCAGAGTCCAGCAGGATCAAAAAGTCACCTGCTAGAAAGCAAGCTGTGGCGTGGATGCCATGGATTGTTGGATTTTCAATCGAATACATTTGCCGTGACGGTGTGCTCGATTCGATAGCTTCGCAGACTCCAGGTGGCCTTCGATCTGCATACAACAAGCTCACGGGACTCGAGAAGGAGGAGCTGAAGAAGCGTGATCAGTCGTTATGGTGGTGGTTGCTGCGTGATAAGTTCTACGAGACAGTCACCGGTCCGGCGATTGACGCTGTAGCACGCAAAACAGAACGTGTGCCACTGCTTAATTTGCTTGGATTGTATGCTAAAGACTACGCGTACCTGGTTGAGATGTATCACTTTGCGACGTCGACGATGTAAGATAGCGATGGATGGGTGTGATGGGTTTATAATGTAATGGTAGGAATTAATATATCAGCGGTCAACTATTTACATACGGATGAGTGATGACACTGCAGAAGGATACAAATACAGTATAAAAGAAACATGCAGCTGATGGAGAGCTCTTCACGAGCAGGCTCACGGGAAGTCAATCGCGGCGCGCCGAACTGTATCACATGCCTGGCTGCAAGACGATCCTCTCGGCTCCCACCCTGTGCACGTGGGGATCGCACAGCTGACTTAGGACTGCCGCACATTTATAATGTCAGACGGTGGACCGGCAACTTTAGTGCCGAGATGCGGTAACGGTGCAGTGCGAAACGAGGGCGCAGTACCGGTGGCAGTATATACAGTAGACTCTGGGGCGAATGCGAGCCGGTCAGGCGCGCGGCGTGGGGAGTCGCTGGGGTCTTGCGGGCCGAGCTGTGTGGTGTCGAGGAGCAGCCGGCCACCCCAGTGCACTGCAAACTAGTCAGACGCGCAGGCGACCGCTCTGCAACAGCAAAATCCACACCACCCGCTCTGCATCAATCGCGTCCTCGCTGCCCGGCGCAGCGGACGCCGTCGCGGAACAGCTGCCAGCTGCAGTGATCGTCAGCTACTCAGCTGGGAGGAAGCACCCGGCCACTGAGCGCTCCCAGCTCCAGCAGTGACGATTCAAACTCGTGGTGGGGTCGTGCGGCTCTCACATGCCGAGGCAGGCCCAGGTTCGGTGTCCACGCGCACAAATCAGTCCCCGCACTCCTCGCTGCCCGCCCGTTATAACCAAACCGCCGCCTCGTCTGCCATCTCGCCGCCGTCTTCGTCTGTTCTGCCGCCATACTGATCCCCCAACTCACCGGCAATGGCTCTGTCCGCCGACCGTGCAATGTCCTCCGCCTCTGTCGCGTCCTCCTCCAAGCCGCTGCGCTCATGGCTGCCAGCAGACGCACCGTATCCCTCGCCAGAAGAGTTCGAAACTTACGTTACACCCCGCGGGCTGCCTCAATCAGTTGCAATTCCTGGATCTGAGGAGCCCGGCTACTCCGCTGTGTACCGCAGTGCTGCCTCCTCCAAGCTCATTGACACCGTCCATCCTGCTCTTCGTACGCTCTACGACGGATTCACCGAGAGTGTGCGTTCTCACGGCGACAGCAACTGTCTGGGCCACCGCGAATATGTTCCACAGTATAAGACATGGAGTCCCTATATCTGGGAGTCATACTCCAAGGTCGCTCAACGACGCTCCGATTTCGGCGCTGGAATTATGCACATCGCTCATGACGTCGCGGGCGTGACACAAAAAGACAAGTTCGGCGTCGCCATCTTTGCGCCCAATCGACCTGAGTGGCTCATCGCTGATCTCGGCTTCCAAGCGTATAACCTCCACTGCATCACGCTGTATGATAGTCTTGGACCAGGTGCGAGTGAGTACATTCTTAACTTGACCGAAGCTCGCTTGATTGTTGCATCTCCCAACAACATTGCGTCCATCCTCAGGATTGCACCAAAGCTCAAGTATCTCAAGGTGATCATCTGCACCGACGAGCTCATAACTTCTCATGATTCGCCAGGAAACTCACGTCGCGATCTTCTTCAATCATGGACTGCTGCTCATGACATGATCCTCTATACATTCCGTGAAGTTGAGGCAATCGGCCGCGAACGGCCAATCCCGCACAATCCTCCAGCTCCAGAAGACACATTGACAATTAACTTCACATCCGGTACCACAGGCATGCCAAAAGGTGTTGTACTCTCACATGCAAACGCCGTTTCAGCCATCACTGCTTTATCAATCCACCTCTCCTTTGCGCGTAACCATAAGGACAATTGCTCAATAAGCTACTTGCCTCTTGCGCATATTTACGAACGTCTCAATATTTCGCAGTGCTTGTCATTTGGCGTTCCAGTTGGCTTCCTTCATGGATCAGTCCTGGAGCTCATGGATGACATCAAACTTTTACGACCAAGTGTCTTCCCATCTGTTCCTCGCCTGCTTAACCGGATTGAAGCAGGCGTGCGTGCCAAAACAGTTGACACTCAAGGTCTTGCTGGCAAGATCTCGCGAAAGGCTCTATCAGCAAAACTCGAAGACATCTCTAATGGCGGTTCTGGTAACTTAGCCCTTTGGGATGCGCTTTGGTCACGTAAGATTCGAAAGAACGCAGGTCTCGATCGATTGGTTACCGTTGCTTCTGGATCTGCGCCAATCGCCGACAGTACATTGCAGTTCTTACGTGCAGCTTTAGGCCGCCAAGTCATTCAAGGATATGGATTGACTGAGTCATTTGCATATGGACTTTGTATGCAACCAAACGAGTCCACTACTGGAAACTGTGGACCTGTTGTGTGCACAACAGAGATTCGATTGCGTGATGTGCCAGAAATGAACTATTTGTCGACCAATAAGCCAAATCCACGAGGAGAGTTGCTTATGCGCGGTGGTAATGTCTTTGAGCGATACTATAAATCGTCTGAACAGACAAAAGCAGCATTTGATAAAGATGGTTGGTTATGTACTGGTGACGTAGCTAGCATTGACAGTGTTGGTCGAGTTTCCATCATTGATCGCGTCAAGAACTTCTTCAAACTTGCACAGGGAGAGTATGTATCACCTGAGACCATTGAGAACATTTATTTGTCTCAAAGTAGCTATCTTGCACAAGCATTCATTCATGGAGATTCTCTTCAGACTTGGCTCATCGGCATCTTTGGAATCAATCCTGACGTGTTCGCACCATATGCATCAAAGATTCTTGGAACTCCAATCTCTCCAACAGACACTGATAAGCTTTTAGAGGCTTGTAATGATCGACGAGTTCGCGAAGCAGTTGTGCGTGATCTTGACAAAATTGCGTCCAAGGCTAGACGTCAGCGTTATGAGTATATTCAGAATGTCATCCTGCGAATTGAACCATTTACTATGGAGAACGACCTTTTAACGCCAACATTCAAGACCAAGCGACCACAATCTGTCAAGGCATATCGTAAGGAGATTGACAAAATGTATGAAGAAGGTCCTTTACTTGGTGCACCAAAAGTTAAGGCGTTATTGTGAGACCATTGTGTTGTAAGCTGACGTTTGTGTCAGCCGTGTGTATTTATCATTTGTGCAGTGAATTTTTTGGTGGATCTGATGTAACTTATGCGGGTTGTTTGTTCATGATGTGTTATATATTTGATTGTTTGTTTTCTTGCGTTACATGGTTATGAATTTCACGACTAATCAAAAACTATATACATTTATAACATTAGATTAAGTAGACAGAAATATACAGATAGAGGATGTTGAAGTCACCGTTTATGGCCGTGTACGTGCTATTCCTCGGGCCGCGCGGCGCATGGAATCCAGTACGCGTCTCGACGTGCCTCATGCACGCACGCCCTGCGTAAAGTCAAAAATAGCGACGCGTGAAAGAAAACTCACCACCCACGTCAGTTGAATATCGCGTGCACATAAGGAAGCGTGTACACACCAGCAAGGCAAAATATTTTTACGTTCTATTCTCAGCTTTTGGAAAACGAGAGGAATTGTTGCTATTGTGAATTGCTTCTGGTAATTTGATTCCTGGTGAACAAGCTGTACGCAAGTCTCCGTGAAACGGTAGCGATCCGATCTAGACGCCACGCCCGACTGAGCGTGTAAGTATCTGCGTCAACTATAATGTGAGTTTTTCTTTCCTTTGCTCCGACGATAGAGAAATTTTTGCACTGTTACTGGCGAGGTGAAATTTTCTTTGGCTTAATGAGCGGATTTTATGACCCGAGACTAACTCCTGCGGATCAGATTTACGTCTTTACGACACGTATACGAAATCGAGAATATATACAGTAGAGTTATACAATGGCATCCACTGGTGTTGCATCAGAAACCAATCCTCGGCAGCGTAAAGCTCCAGCTCCTGGAAAAGATTTTTATACTTCAGGTACCGTACATACTGATGAATTGAAGTCCAAGAAGTCGGTTGATAGCGGTGTAAGTTTACTCGCACGCTTGACTGCAGGATGTTACTGATCACTAACAAATGAACTATATCTAGTTACTGGAGGAAGTTGAATCAATTGTTGCTCCATTGATATTCACAATTCTCGCATTTGCTTCACGCATGTACAAGATTGGAGTATCCGACATTGTTACCTGGGATGAAGCTCACTTTGGAAAGTTTGGGTCTCACTATATCAAGCGTGAATTCTACTTTGATGTACATCCACCATTAGGTAAAATGCTTGTTGGTTTATCTGGTGTTCTTTGTGGATACAATGGATCATTTGAGTTTAAATCTGGCGAACATTATCCTCCAGAGGTTAACTACACATTCATGCGTATCTTTAATGCAACATTTGGTGCACTCTGTGTTCCTGTGGCTTATTTTACTGCAAAGGCATTGGGATTCTCAACTCGTGCTACATGGCTTGTTTCTATCATGGTCTTGTGTGGTACGTCGTGAAATTATATATTCGAAGATGCACAGAAGGGCTAATTGATTTAACTACAGAGAACTCCTACGCAACAATCTCCAGATTCATTCTTCTTGACTCAATGCTCATGCTTTTCACATTCACAACATTCCTTGGTCTTGTTGAATTTCACACATTTAAACGAACCCCATTCAGTCCTGGTTGGTGGTTTTGGCTGCTCTTCACTGGTGTTAATATTGGATGCGTGTTAAGGTAAGATTTGAATGAATTAATTTATAATGATTTCCAGTATACTAATAACTATAGTGTCAAATGGGTCGGAATGCTTACAATGACTCTTGTCGGTGTATACACTGTTCATGATCTTTGGGAGAAGTTTGGTGATTTGAAAATGCCATTCTTTACGTATATGAAGCATTGGATCTCACGTATTTTATGCCTGATCGTTCTTCCTATTAGTATCTACTTATTGAATTTTAAGATCCATTTCTTGATTCTTGAGAATAGTGGTCCTGGTGATGCGCAAATGTCATCTCTTTTCCAAGCCAACCTGCGGGGCACTCCATTAACAAAAGGACCATTGGACATTGTGATGGGATCACAAGTTACTGTTAAGAACATGAATTATGGCGGTGGTTTATTACATTCTCATGTTCAAACATACCCCGAAGGTTCTGAGCAACAGCAAGTTACATGTTATCATCACAAGGACACCAACAATGAATGGACTATCCATCCATCGCGCGATGATGAACCTTATGATCCTGAATCTTCTGATTTAAGATATGTTAAGAGTGGTGATATCGTACGTTTAGTACATATTATGACTGGTCGTAACCTTCATTCTCATTCAATTGCTGCTCCAATTACGAAAGACCAATGGGAAGTTTCATGTTATGGAAATATGACAATTGGTGACAACAAAGATAATTGGATCGTTGAAGTTGTTAAGGATACTCATAAGGATGGTAAAGTACATACTCTTACATCAACTTTAAGATTTCGTAATCAAGAACTTGGATGTTACTTACGTGCCGCAAATGTCAATCTTCCACAATGGGGTTTCAAACAGGTTGAGGTTACTTGTGCACCAAATACTATGCCATGGGATCGTACAACTCACTGGAATATTGAGCAACATGCTAACGACAAACTTCCTCCAAGTGACGCTAAAGCATTCAAATCTCCATTTTTAAGAGACTTTTTACATTTGAACGTTGCTATGATGACTTCCAATAACGCATTAGTTCCAGATCCTGATAAGAAAGATGACCTTGCTTCGCGTCCATGGCAATGGCCAGTACTTAACGTCGGTCTGCGTATGTGTGGATGGAATAATGATATCGTCAAGTACTACTTACTTGGCAATCCAATTAATGTGTGGATTAGTACAGCATCAGTTGGCGTCCTTGCACTTCTTGCAATCATTTTTGCGTGCCGTTGGCAACGTCATTATAAACATGACATGACAGCACAGGAATTTGATTTCTTTGTCTACTCAGGTTTATACACCGCATTTGGATGGGCAATTCATTATTTCCCATTCATATTAATGGCTCGAGTTACATATGTTCATCATTATCTTCCAGCACTTTACTTTGCCATCATGACATTTGGTTTCGTATTTGATTTCTGCACGCGTAAATGGTTATCAGATGTTCGAGGAGCAACAACTACGGTTTACGTAATGGCATATGCTGTTGTCATTGGAGTGTTCTGGCTATTCTCACCAATCTCATTCGGAATGACTGGCGATCATGTGCAATATGAATATCTTAACTGGCTTGATACTTGGACGATATGATCATATGAAGTAAGCTATGATGAAATTCTAATTTTGATTGATAAATAAACTGAAATACTATATAACTGCGTATCATAAAGATGAAACTTATTAAACTTCGGACGAGATATGTTAGGCAATTGGAAATGTTTGTGTACTGTATAAATATAAATAAATAGTTACACTTGAATTTGGAATTTTGGGTATTTTGTAGAAGCTATTGAATAGCGAATTGCAATTGAAGGTGGAGTCTGATTCTCTTCCCTTCAAAAATGACCAGCAACTGAACAGAATATCAACATGTATTGAATTGTACATTGAGATTATGTAAAGTTGACTTTGACTGTATATATATATATATATATATATATGTATTGTACTCCTTTATATGTATTTGTCGACAGATATTTTCATTTTATTACAGTACAGCAAACCAAAAAAATTAGAACAGACGAATCACAAGAGCTGAAAGGGCGCTTACGCGGTTACGCCTGCATTCGAATCTGAATAAAACGGGCCCCTGCTTGCATTTTACGCCACAACCGGAACGGAGTGCACGGACGAGAAGAGCATGCAATTCTTATCGGGACGCCACGAGGGGTTCAAGATGAATGGATAGATCAAATAAGGGAGCACTGTACTGAAGATTTCAAGGGATGATACAGCGCGTATGGGCTGGTTGAGAGTTAGGAGTAAAAATTCCCTAGATGCTGTAAGTTGAGCAGAATCACACTATATGCCAAGCAGATACGGGTCACGGCACGGTACAAGTCTGTACACTGTATATACGTACGATATACTGTCTGTATATACAAGGAGGTTACACACTGAATGCTTTGCCCCAGCATACGCGGTAAGACATTAATTAACGTCCCGCGTGTTACAGATGCACGCCATGATTCACAGATAATCCACCCGCAGTGCTCGGATGAGCATGAAGTGTTTTGTGCAGTCACGAAGATATCTCTATGTGCATCGGAGTAGCAGATTCGGCGAACGGCAATAAGGTAAATGTCATGTCGGAACTTGCGACGACGCGAGTGTGACCGTTTTCCACAATTGAACAGGGGTGATATACTTGTATTGGCAATATTGCGGTCCGCTGCAGGCACGGGTTCGCCGCCTGGTAGGTGGTGGCTCAGTGGCGGACTGACTTCGTATATACAGCACAGTAAATAATACGTTACCACGTAAATGGTATCATGAGCTTCACATTCTGTCGTGGATCAGAGCCATGACGACAAGGTGCGATACGGACGAAAGAGGACGATCGGTTACGCTCCTGATGTTGCATTGACCATTGCCAGCACATTATATAAGTTGTACTGTAATCGCGGCCCCCAAGAGACCAAGAAGAGCAGGAGCGCGCGTGAGAGACTCGAGAAATGACGTCTGGATCGCCGCGGTAACGCCCTTGTCAAGACGCCGCCTGGAGGTTCGGCCCCCGCTACAGCAGCCCGTATACTCCCTCTAGCTTTGTTCTGTTGCTTAATGGCCCGATCATCAGACTCGCACCGTCTTCTGTGCGAACTCATGTGCATATGCGCGTCAGTCTAAGCCCTTTGCTGACGAGCGACGGCGAGTGACCAGGAGAGACAACTGTGCGACTGCGGTACAGCCGTACAGGCGTACAGGCGAGAGGCCGGGCTGTCCGGAGATCGGAAGAAAGGAAGGTGCTCGCGTGGCCCCCAGAGCTGCGTTCTGTTCTGGGGTGTGGCAACCGGGCAATACAGCCACCTGTGCAGCACAGCGTGCCGGTACCCTGCGTCCCGCGATACCGCTCTGGGCTGCAACTTTGCCTGCGCGGCGCGGCATAGAGTTCTGATTCTGTGCGATAGTCGGCCGGGGCTACAGTATCCTGAAGCCAGTAAAGTGCCTGTGCTCACGCGAGCAATCAGCTCTCTGGTATTTGTGCCTTGCTCCGCGCTTGCCAACTTCCCAGCAAAGCCAACTCGACTCCAGGGCTCTCTTGCCTCGGTGCAAACTCTTCTTCCTTCTTCCTACTATATCTTCTCCTGGCATTCTTCGTGTCTCTGAAAGGTGGTCTTCGACCTATCTCCTCTTCTGCCTCGCCCTACCTTCAAGCGGACCTTTATCGTCGACCTGACGCGACTCATCATTGTCAACACTTCCGCGTCGTTTAGCCCGTGTGCCCCTCCTACCTCGTCACATCGCCGCCGCGCGTGGTCATCGCCTGCCCCGCAACGTGCAGAGCGCTATCGGCATACACCCGCGTAGCGCCATCGTCCTACAAGGGAGCTACTCTGCTACAACCAGATAGGCCCCCGATAGATGGTGAGCGATTTTGGGACATAACTCGTTCGTTGTCGTTGTACAGTATTTGGTTCAAAATCTATCGGCTTGTTTAAGGCTGCTCTTACTCGGAGATAAGTCGGTTTTTTCTCACGATAACCGACATATACTCGACCGAATTTCGTGGTTCAGTCACACTTTTATTTACTTGTACATATATATTTCACGTGCTTATCAGTTCAACATTTCAACGATGATTCGCCGTCCAATTTTGCTGCTCTTCACAGCAGCCATCATTTCAATCACAGGAATCACGGCTTTTTTAAGGTCAGGGAGTGGTAAGGCGCCAAAAGAAGAGTACTTTCCACCAAGTACTCTTGCGCAATTACCATCGACTCACGAATTATTCTACTTGCCACCGCTGAAGACACCAGCAAAGCCACCGGGAAAGTATTATGCTGAACCTCAGATTAAGGAGAAGGGAAAGTGGCATGGACTGCATTACGATCACAGATTTTATGTGTCGGAATTGGAAGATGACGTTCGCGAACGGTCCATTTGGACACTTGTCGATGCATGGCTATCGTTTAATGAGGAGTACAATTTACAATCTTGGATTGCCCATGGCACTCTCCTCGCGTGGTACTGGAATGGCGAAACATTTCCATGGTATGTTATTAATCATTTATATGAGTTGTTAGCTGTACGCAAAAACTAATATGGAATAGGGATACCGATATTGACGTTCAACTGTTTGCCAAATCCATGAAGTACCTCGGCGACAATTTCAACCAAACAACCTACACCTACACTGACCCTAACGGCAAGAAACGGAGATATTTCATCGATGTTAACCCATACTATGTCTATCGCGCACACTCAAACGGAATGAACGTTATCGATGGGCGTTTTATTGACACAGTTACAGGTCTCTATGTCGATATAACCGCACTTGTTGAGGCAGACCCAATAAGGCACCCTAACGTGGTGTCGTGCAAGAACTTTCACAGATACTTGATTGACGATATTTTACCATTGCGACAGGCTGTTTTCGTCAACCACACAGCTCTCATTCCATACCAATATGAGAAGATTCTAAGAAAAGAATACTCTCGTCGTGCGCTTGTTGACGGTAAATGGGAAGGATATGTGTTCAGTTTATCAGATCAGACATGGTACAAAGAGAAGGATTTCAAGGCATTGAACAGACCTGTTTCTGACATCGCATCAAGTAAAAACGCTGCGTCCGCGCCAAGTATGCGTCTTGGAGAAAGCATCAGAGCTCAATCACAAGGATATACACCTGCAACAGCTCGCGTTGGTTCTAAGGAATCAAGTGATACAGCACCATAAGAATTAATGGAATGACGAAGATATTGAAAAGCGGAATTACCGCTGTTTTGGTTGTATAATGGACCGAATGGCATGATTTATGAAGCGAAATAGTCGCGGGGTCTGTAATAATAAAAATACATGTAACAATGCCAAAAATATCCGCGATAAGAAAGCTAAAAGTTTCACGTACAAAATAACCCTGATTTTTTTCAGATAAACAGTTGGTGTATTTGTATTGTCAAGCTCGAGTATTTAACGAATGCTTTGATGAATTGATTCATCCATTAGAAAAAGCTTCATAAATCGAATGCTTATTATCCCTCACCTGCGGTCCTCGAAGGTGGACCACTCCATACACTATATGCTCATACACGTAGATAATTTCGAACTATATTTCGTCGAAAACAGGTCAAACCTTTTATTTAATTTCACAAACTTGAATAAAAATTGAAATTGAAAGTATCAAGTAAGCTGAACTCTTCATACAAAGCCCAAATTTTTGCTTACAAACTAGTATGGGCTTATAAGTGAAGTTTGGATGTGAAATTTTTGTACCTGGGCTCTAGTGGCGCAGAGGTTAGCGCATCGGTTAGTAAACCCCCTCGTACCATGTTGAATGTCACAAATTCTTGCTGTATGGCTTAATGCTTTTTCAGAACCTTAAAAAGTTTTGTGTGAGCTTTATGTCATTGGCAAGGTTTAGGACTGAGACTTCATTTAGCTTTAGTTATAGTTTGCTAACAAAAAGCTTACAGTGCTTATAGTTGTATATTGGCATCTATACTGTGATGTCACGGTCGTACCTTTATGAGGAACGCGACGGTCGTGGGTTCAATCCCCACCTGGAGCATATTTTTTGTGAATTTTATTTGGTAATTTTGCATATCTTCTTACTCTTAATTGTTGACGCGTACTTTATATACATGCATGCATCATTATATGTTGGATTTACGTGTGTCTGTAACGAGAGTAGTAAGAGATTTTGTTAAATTATCGCCTACGTACGTATGTACGTATACACAGATAGAGACAGTCAGTCACTGGTCGCCGGTCTCCATTCGTGTGTACGTGTGGTACGCGTCGCGTGTAAATCGCGTCTTCCGTGTTATTTGCTGATATTCCGCATGTCATTTACAGTACTTCAGTTTCTTCCACTTTCCAATTTTTTTTGCAGTTTCATTTTCAATTTCAATTCAATGTCACAATCAAGCCTCGCCGTGGACGGCGCGGTTCGGTGCAGCGATTCCGCGTCGGGATAGATGCCCAATTCCCGGCTGCAACGCATCGCGCAATTACGATATCCCATCTCAGGTCGCATTTTAACAGCATGTCACATTGGGAGCGTTGTGCTCATGCACCAGAAGAAGATTTGATGACTTTAGAGCTATACATTTTGGATGCCAATTTGGGCGGGCTCGCTGATACTTGTCAGAGTCGCTACTGGTCAAGATTAATGGCTACAGTACCAATGTTGAGCTGTATACAGATCAGCTTCCTCTGCGCCAACATTGGACATATTCACAGCTTTCAATTGATATCATTGACGACATGGCTCAAAATGACATAGCAACAATGAGCGGTTTGATGACTGGAGTTGTGGTTGAGAATGTGCTCGATGATGATGGCGTTGACAATAATGCAGATGAGGAAGACAATGAGGAGGCCACTGTTGCTGATGAAGAGGATGATGATTTTGATAGCTATCGTGTAGGCATCCAGCGCGGTATATGTGTCCAACCACCTCTTGGTACTTGCGCCCAATCGCGCAGGATTGAGAAAAGCGAAGGAGACAATATGAGGCGCGGTACCGTGTGTTAAATCTAAATATGTTATGCATTATCTATTGCTATTCGCTTCGTGTCTTCTTTCCTGGCGACGCAAGCCTGACCCTTGCCCCTCCGCGAGTCAAGCTGCAGTTAAGGTGGACTCCATGTGTCTGGACCCAACCGCCGAGACATGAGCATCCTGATGTAATAATGTTCCACCTACAGACACAACAGTATACAATACGCCACTAGTCAATATCTGTAACGCTGGCGGTCCTGTGGACAGCAAGAAGCGCGCATCCGCATCATACAGCGACCAATTGCCCTCGAAGTCGCCTCCATATCTGAAAAACCAAAGCTCTTTTTCTGTGAAGTAAAATAAAAGGAAAGAAGCTGAGCTCCGGATCTTACTCGCGATGGCGCGGCTCAGGCTGTCATAAGCTAACCGATGAGCTTTGCGTACCTACATATACTGTATGCTGCAAAATTAATTAATTTTAGCAGTGCCTGTTGGCAAGCGGCGGCGAGGGCGAACAAAGATTTGACAGCATCGTGCTCTATATATATCCTTATCCTTTTAAGAAAATACTGACGTGGAAGATGTCGCATTTCGCTTATACGCAGCCGTTATTTATATACCAATTAAATTAAGAATCAAGGAGCAAAATGTTTCCATATAGTTAGGACACGTACCTCGGGGGCAGGGGGTGCCCACGTGGAGCTGAGACCTTGCGTCACCGCTTTTGTCTCCGTATCGCCTTCACCCCGCAAAGCGCCCACAATTGAAACCAATCATATCTTGGCTCCTCGTGACCTTTCTGCAAAATGCACGTGGGATTTAAGAATATATTTACCGAATACCTAAGCGCATGGGGCGGCTCGGTCATTACAGGCACTGAGGGTGCCACGTTGCGTCGCGCAACAGGGATGTGCAGTGGAGCAGACTATTACTGACTCTTCGTGGCAGGGTCGCACAAACTACCGGTCAGTTTGACGATCAGCAATTTCCAGATCTCTGACACTCTCCCACTTTATCGCATCTTCATTTTTATCTCTGGACGCGTCCGCACTTCTTAAATCGTCTGCACCGTAAACGCGCCGAAATCAACTGCACTAATATATCAGATACTGATAAGTGGCTATCAACGGCAGGCTACGCCGGAATATACCATTTTTGAATGTACATCAGCAGATATAGTCTCACGGATGACAGTCACGCACCGATCTCCTACGTTTGAAGCCGATCAGGCAGGCACAGGCCGTGGTCGGTCTGTATCACCCCGCAATCTTGAAGAGTCAATTAGTCCTATTGAGATCGAGACTACGACGATTGAGAAATCATCATGGTCGACTTCAACTCTACGACGGCAATCATCCCCATCAGCACCAGTATCGACTGGATTATCATGGGTGCTCGGTAGATTCAAGAAATTTACTCACGACTTACGCTCTCCGATTGTGTTTGTATGTGCGGTTGTATTCACGATCTTATGTGTTATACAGTATTTCTTAACCACATCTCAAACTCCAGCACCTCGACTTGATGCATTTAATATGCCACCATTATCTCAATCACCACCAGGTCCACACGGAGGTCTACACTCTCCATCGCAGACAACAGTAGTCCAATGGTATGAAAATTGAAAATCATCTGGCTATTGACTTCTGAAATTTTTACTAACATAATCAGGGATACAAATTCTCTTTATATCCATGGAAAGCCGACATTCATTATTGGAGGAGAGTTCCATTATTGGCGACTTCCTGTTCAGCATTTGTATCGTGATATTTTTCAAAAAATGCGTGCAACAGGTCATAACGCCGTTTCAATATATTTTCACTGGGGATATCACCATTTACAGCAAGATAAAATGATATTTGGAGGTGTTGGTCGTGACGTTTCGGCAATGTTGCAGGCAGCTAAAGAAGCTGGACTTTACGTCATCGCGCGACCTGGTCCGTATATTCACGCAGAGACAACTGCTGGTGGTGTACCTGGATGGTTAGTGGTAAAACCCGGTGTTGAGATTCGTACAACAGAGAAAGAATTTGCAAAAGCGTGGCAAAATTATTATTCACATTTGATTCCAATAATTGCGCAACATCAAATTGACAGAGGTGGCTCTGTGATTGCTTTTCAAATTGAGAACGAGTTTCTTGCTTCTGATTTATTTCCTGATGCGGAAATGTACATGAGATCCTTGTCAGAGAATGTCCGTCATCACGGAATCGTGGTTCCAATCGTATGTAATCTATTAATTTTCTTATTAAATAAAATACTTTCTAACAGTTTATAGTTTCACAATGATCTATCAACATTTAAAGCTTTCACACCAGCAGTATATCCTGATATCGTCGATCTATACGGTCTCGACTCTTACCCCCGCGGATTCGATTGCAGCCATCCAAACGATTATTTTAATCTTCCAACTGGTTACCGGGAATATCTTTCCAACGCATCTGCCGAGACCCCATATTTTACTCCAGAATTTCAAGGAGGTGCATATGATGAATGGGGTGGTACAGGATATGATAAATGTGCTGACTTGACTGGTATCGATTTTGTGAATGTATTCTATCGCAATAACCTTGCCCTAAAGTTTACACTTATGTCGCACTATATGACATTCGGAGGTACAAATTGGGGCGGATTTGGATCACCTGCAGTATACTCATCGTATGACTATGGTGCAGGTATCAGTGAAGGTCGAGTAATACGTGACAAGGCGAATGAAGAGAAATTATTGTGGACATTTTTGCGTTCAACTCCATCTCTTGCTGTTGCATCATATGTGGCAGATAGTGATATATACAAGTACTCTGACAATTCTGATATATTTGTCACCGAGCTTCGAGAATCTGGTTATGGTATTGGTGCTGGATACTATATTGTTCGTGCACGAGAAACCGATTCGCGAGATGGAAACACATACAAAATAAAAGTCCGAACACATAGCGCTGGGGAGATTGAACTACCCAAACATGGACGCCTAACACTTGGACCGAGAGAATCGCGTGTTATAGTGACAGATTACGCTGCTGGTAATCTCACGATAAGATATTCTACTTTAGAAATATTCACATGGACGTTATTCAATGATAAACCACTTGTGATTATGTACGGTTCAGTTGAAGACTTAAATGAATACTCACTCACAAGTATGGCACCGGTTGAGTACGATTTTTATGGCCTGCACGGTGTTCCAGGTGCAGGTCATGGCAGCAATCTTCATGTTTCTGATGCACCAAATGAGGATATGGCTGTCACTTTTTATCTCAAAGGACAGCGGAATCTTGTTATGTTTAGCAGTGAATACACAGTTGTCGTTATCGGCAGACCATGGGTATATAGTGCTTGGGCAGTGACAGTATTGAATGATACTGAGACAGATCTTAATAAGATGTCTGCTGAATATCAAATCATTGTTGTTGGTCCGTACCTTGTACGAAACGTGACAACATCAGATAATGGGCCTAACGGTGGAAAGGTGCTGAACATCAACGGAGATGTTGATCTTGAAGTTGACGACAGTATGACGATTGAAGTTTTTGCCGATTTGAAGAAGTATACAGAGATCAGATGGAATGATAATGCAGTGATGAAACTTAGACAAACAGCATACGGATCTCGTGTATTCCAGGTACAAGTTCCAAGTCGAAATCTAGCTCGTGTAACGATTGAACCACTTGATCGCGCTGAATGGCGTGCATTGGATAGTCTTCCTGAAATTGATCCGCATTACGACGATTCAAAATGGGTTCTGGCAGATAAGAGTAAATCCACAAATGTATGGCATCCACCAACAACACTTCCAGTATTATATCCGGGAGAGTACGGATTCCATGTCGGAACTGTTCTTTTTCGCGGTAGATTCAAAGGCGGTGAAGATGTTTCACGTGGTGTCAAGATGGATATCTGGGGTGGGAAAGCCTTCGGATTTACTGTATGGTTGAACGGCGAGTATTTAGGTTCGCATCGTGGTGAACCTGGAGTTGATCATCTTGAAGTTGAATACGAATTTCCAGATGGAATCTTAGAAGAATCAATTGATGTCGCACCAGGTACTGAAGCTCGAGACAATGTGCTAGTGATTTTACTTGATAATATGGGATACGATCGGGACAATGGAGTAACTGAACGTGATTTGCATTCAACACTTCATCCACGAGGTATCAGACAGATTGAGCTTATTCGAAGTAAACGATATGCAAATCCTTCGTTTAATTCATGGAGAATTCAAGGAAATGCTGGAGGCGAACAACATGATGATTTATTGCGTGCACCATATAATGAAGGAGGTGTATATGCACAAAGAATTGGAGCTCATCTTCCTGGGTACGATGATGGCCAAGATGATGACGAAAATAACAAAAAAGAAGGCAAAAAAGATGCTATGGTTAAATGGCGCAAAGCTTCTCCAATCGTAACAACATTAGCAGGTGCATCACGAAATTCTCCAAAGATTGGAACAGCTGTTGTGTTTTATCGCACGAGTGTTAATATTATGATTCCCGCGATTCTTGATATTCCATTAGCAGTGCGGTTGCAAGCTGCTGACACAGGTGGTGTACGAGCAGAGTTGTTCGTGAATGGTTGGCAATTTGGAAAGTACGTATCTGATGTTGGTCCACAAGAAGAATTCCCAGTACCACCAGGAATTTTGAACACTAGAGGACATAATGTTGTGGGTATCCAAGTATGGGCCATGGACGATAATGCGACTGCTGGATTGGAAAGAATTGAATGGGTTACGTATGGTAGATTCATGGGTAGCTTGGGAATTATTCCTCATGACGAGTATCGTGGTTGGTATGTTGATCGACAGGCGTACATTGCTGAACGCCGTTGAATGTAATGATGATTGATGAGTGTATATGTATGACTTAGTTGCGAGATGATGTGTGTATATTGATATGTGACGGAGTTATCGGTCGGGGCGTTTTGTGTGTGGTACAATTCTTACTTTACGATTGCGCTTGGGTTCCAGGTTTTGATTTTTTTATTCGATTTTCACAATCACAATGGACTGTATTTATAGTGAATATTTGACAATGGTGTCAGCCAAACATGTAACAGGTAGAAGTAGTCATGATAATTTATTGCATCAAAATCGTAGCTAACCAAAAAGAAACTTCATTTCCAATTCGTTCTATACGTTTAGTACTTGATGTAAGGTAAGAACTTTCCACGGAGGGTGATCTTAACCCAGGTACCTTCTGAGTCAACTTCCTTCTCAATCTTGGAAGTGAAGCAAATGGCAGACATGATACCATCACCAAACTTCTCAGCAATGATTGACTTGAAAGCGTAACCGTAGACAAGGACAATCTCGTACAATCTGTAGATGGTAGGATCCTTAGGAGGCATCGAAACGTTGGCAGATCGGTCAGGTTGGAAGTTAACCTCGGGGGAAACAGCCTGGAGAGCGGCGGGGTCAATCTCGAGAACCTTGGAGAGCGAGGCAATGTCCTCCTCGGCGAAGGGCATGTTGCCGTAGAAAGCAGCAGCGAGCCAGGTCTCAGAGCGGCCAACCTTCTCAGCGAGGTCAGCGAAGCTGTTGAATAGATGTTAGAAATGCTGTGACAATGAAAAAGAAAACGTCGATTGTATTCTTACCTCATCTTCTTGGCGATCTTCGCGTTGAAGAGGACCTGGTGAGGAGGGGGGAGTGTGGAGATGAAAGCGAGCTGCAGAAGGCATGGTTAGCTCAATTGAATTTTTGTAGTCGATGAAATAGTATTGCAGCAATTCCGAGGTAGCGAAATTGGAGTTGTTGATGATGAAAGCTATCACGAGGCATTGAACCGCTGTGGTCCGACATCTCGGTTTCTCTCACCATCTCAGCTTGCCACTCGAAATATTCTCATTTCAATTTATGTCAATTAGGAAGTACTTACATCGGCCATTGTGTAGGATGTAGCAGACAAGCAATTGCAGATAGTGCGACAGTGAGAGATGAAGAAAAGGACCCGAGAAGAAAGAAGAAAACGGGAGCAGAGGACGGTCTTATAATCGAATCTATCGGTGCGCCAGTGCGCTGCGGACTGGCTCACTGCAGGCTCTGCCGGTGCGGCTGGTCGTCCCCTCTCTGGTACGTATAACTTCGATTGTTCCGGTCCAGGTGCCGACCAATTCCGCTTCGATCGCTTTAACATTTACAATCTCATAAATCTGTTTATCTCTACATACATCCTACAGTCGTAAATATTTTCACAATTCGCGAAGTTTGCTTTAGAAGTCTCACGAGCGTGAGTCTTGTCGAGCCAGCTTTATATACAATCGATCTCGATACAACGCCCACCTTTCTAAACGCGATAACAACTGGCTCTAAACTCAATCGAAAACTCACGGGCTCACAATCGATTAGGGTACCAAGACCTGATTTTTGGTCGAAGCTCTCCAAAACCGACAATCCACCATCCTTTCGGCTCTCTAACTCAAGGTCGTGAAGTGCAATTGACTCTTTAATTTGAACGCGCGTCGCATTTCATCTTTAATTGTACTTGACCTTTGTATAATGTTTTATTATTTCGTTCTGCTTACGGCGGTGTCCTGCGCTGCTCGATCGAGCATATTCAATCGTCTGAATTGCGGTACCGCTCGACGCTTCTACGTAATAATCCATTCAATCTGAGATCGGAGGTGGTCCGCGAATCATTTCACAGGTTACAGTATCGTTCCTGGATAAACCCTTCCTGACTCATTACCTCATCAATATATTGGTTATACCGAAGTATAGCTTCTCCCTGAATTCTCCACCGGGGCCGCAATTGAGTTTTGTCCTTGGTGGAGGTGGGGGTGGAGGGAATGAACTCGCCCCTGTAAACTCTTCGCGAAGAGCCCTCCAATGGACGCTTGGATCACAATGTTTTTATCATTCAGTCCACTGTTTATAATATTTAATTCGTATAACCTCCGGGATGTCTCCGGGGCCATTCCACGAATGGATCTACAGCACTATACATGCTCACGTTTTGGCGTTTTGCAATTATGTATGTGCTGACGGACGTGCACGGACTTGAATGCGTTTATATTTCGCGTGCACATGACGAACGCGATCGATTACCAAATAAAATTGACTCTGCAAATACAGTATCATTACTATTGTTTATATTGTAAATACATTTATGTATTTCCTATAGCTATCATTACCTTCTTTCAATTCATACCATAACCTTCTGTCACATGCTAAACATTAGCAACGGAGTCAATTAAACAACCGTCTCATTCTTTTTGACATCTTCTGCAATAAACCCACAAATAAAACCAAAATAACACAAAAAGTACTTGTAAAGTAAATTAGATTTCAACTAAGCTATTAAACTTAGAACCATGTCAAAAAAGCGCTTTTTTTGAAAACAAAAACGAAAATAATTGAATAAACAAGTGCACATGTAGTAGCAATACAAAACCTTTTGAAACGTGAAAGATATAAAACAAAAATTATTAATTAGGATTTTTGGCACTCTGACCAATAATGCGCAAATGTTGGTTGCATACCATGCAGGATCATATTTGACATGTACGTCAAATCAACAGAAACAAAATATTAAAAATCGAAAGACTTCGAAAATGTACTTGACAGCGTTTACACGTTAGAGTAAACACATGAAGAATAGAATGCACAAAAGCATAGCAACCAGTGGATGACTTCGGCATGAAGCCGCAAAAATAGAAAGTATTTGGTACTGGGTTTCGACAACTTCAGATGAAGGCTTCTCAATCAACATTGTCCGGTACAGAGATCTTGCACTTTCTAGCGACTCAGTAAGTCTCTCGCGTGAAATTCTAGCCAGCATTTGCGACCGCTCAGCGGCGCGCGCTGCAGACGAACCGATCTGTGAAAGCTTGACAAGAATAACTGAACCTTTATCAATCACAACAATTGACTCGTCATCTTCTTTAAAACCGAACAAGACAACATTTGGTGAACCTTTAACATTTGGTGGTTCGTGAACTCGCGGTGAGCTAGTGACACGGGCGTCGACTGCAGAAATTGAGGCCGGAGCATCTGTTGGTGTCAATCGTGCATTATTGTATTCAAGTGCAGCGATATCTGTATATTGCTGTTCGCTCCTTTCAATAGGAGAAGGATTGACAGTGGGACGTGGACCACGTTCAGCGCGTACGTCACGACTTGAGCGACCACCAAGAACAACCATTGCATGTGTATCTCCTCCAGTTGGTATAACAATTCGTCGATTTTTGCCTGCAGCGGCAGATAAAACAACTTGCTCTTTCAGGAAAGCAGCTTCGTCTTTTTCTTCAGTTTCTACTGAGTTAAGGCCATTGCTGTCACTCATACCAGGTACAACGGTCATGAGTGGGACTTGATACACAACAGATTCAGCACTCGTATCGTCGTAAGAACTCTTCTCTATACTGTAATCACCCTCATTCAAGCTGCTGTCAGCACTATTGCTGGCTTCAATGCTGTCAATTTCCCCTTTTGGCTCATAATCACTCGTTCGACTTGGTCGTGGTACGGAATTTCTGTGTTTGTCATTTGGTACTGAAGCAACTTGCTGTATCACAGGTGCAGTAACATTTCTTCGCTGATCACGACCTCCCCGTATCCGACCACTTTTTTTGTCTCCATGTTGTCTATGTGATTTCCGTTGCCGCAGTTCAGGAACAATTGTGTTTTGTTTGCTAGAGTCGGCATGCACGAGCTGTTCGACCTCACTTGAACCTCGTCGAGTGAGTATCAAGAGTGGCATAACACCATCACCGAACCACCCTTTAACACCATCCTCGCTTGATAGAATACCAGATCCGTGGCCATATCCAGAGACTGCTGCTGGTAATGATGTCGCAACTAGAACAGCGGCGCCGACAGCAGCCAGAGTGACTTGTAACCGCATGCTGTATTGAGGCTGTATATTAATGCAGAATGAAGAGCGAACAATTGCACTCTTGTAAGATTAAAATCAAATTTTTGCTGAACAGTAGTCGCATGCTCTTTCTGGCAGATTCGTGGTTGATGTGCAGGAATAAGTGCCGAGTCGTCGAGTTTTGTAACAAAAGCTGCTGCCGATCGTGGAGTTGGGAGCCGTGCAGATCACTGAGAATTTGAGATCAGCACTCTGGAAACAGGCTGAGTGTGTCTTTAAGACAACAAATGCAATTCTAGAGCAGTGAAATCGTGATTTCGACGATAGGAAGGAGCGTCGCAAAGGAATGTATTGCTCGTTTGCTGCTGTGCTCTGTCCGGTTGTCGTCGATTGCGCACGTACCCGTACCGAGTGCACCGTACTTGGGTTGTTGTTGAGTTCTACGTATACTCCCAATGAAGGGCTGCCCGTATCGCGATAGGAGTTCGTCAGCAACCGGTCAAGAACCACGACAAGAGAAGTAGAAGAACAGGAAAAGAGATCGCCGGACGGACGACAAAGAGGTTGGAAGACCAGAAGGAGGAGAGGATTTGCGAAACAAGACAGCTGGGCGGATGACAGCGCAGATAACACGAAGGTGAGCTTTACGGCCAGACGAGCCCAAGACCCAAACTCAAAAGAGGAGCGTTCGGTGCGCGTAAAACGCAGAGTTAGTTGGACGCGACGGCGCGTTTGCTGCCCGCTGATAACGGACCTAAAAGCCTTGGCTGGCTGCTGTGCCGGCGGCTCGATCGCGATTCGTTCTGTGCCGATTCCCGCGGTATTTGTGTGCCGCGGCCGCTCAGATACCGCAGATTCACCGCAGCGTTACCACACCCGGCCGCGCGGCGCCATCGGCCGAGCGAGTGAGCCGCCGGACAATCCGAACAATATATACTGTAATGATAACACCTGCCTCCCCATTGGCCGTTGTCTCTCGGCTTCCTCTGCATACTGTATACATTTCCTCCGGGCCCTTTGCTGGAAAGAGCGATGAAGCTTGTCAGACGTACTGTATTCCCCGCAAACGCGAACAACCGCTGGTGCTGAGAACTGGCAATTCACAGGACTGTTCTTGTCTGCTTGCCGGTTTCCAGCAGCCCATTTCTCAACTACTCTACAGTACAGTATGAACATGCAGTACACAATAATAGTACTGTACTGTACTTGGTAACACAAGTGTACTTGGTGCAACCTGGAAATCTGAATTGCAGGCCGTCGATAGTATCATGCGGCTGAAGGAGTGGCGGGGAAACTTGCGATGAAATAAAAAAAAGAATAATCGCCAGTATAAGAAAGCAACACCATCGTATGATAAGTAGGACATCCATTAACTAGCCCCTCGGACAGCCGAAGGCTGTCCGGCCACATGTATAAAGCGTAAGCCAATGTTTGGAGGATAAATAACTATATCATAAAGAGAATGTATTACAATAAATACATACACAAAACAATATAATAATACTGATAAGGCAATCCCCGAAATAATAATACAGACATCCTAGCCAATGAATACAATGAGGTCGCTAATTATATTTAAACGAAAGCCCTCGATGCTGCTCTACACCATTACCCTTTGTGAGAGCGTATTCCTCGTATAGTGCTGTACGTAGCAGGGGCTCAGATAGTTATAGATAGTATAAAATATAAAGTTATATGTAAACATATTATTACAACAAAAGCATTAATCCCGTTGTCCCTTCTACCATATCCAAGATACAGTACGATACAAGAGAGGTTCGGGCTATACAGACTATACTGTATACACGTACAGTACCGTACATGCTCAGCATGCAATGCCCTGCTCAGTAATGTCCCAACTCCCAATCTGACTACGATATAAGACATGGCCAACCAAGCACAGCTTGTCGAAAGTGCCACAGCAGTAGTTCGTCCGGTGCACAAAAATCATCACCTGAAGTATGACAAACTTCATAAAATAATAATACAGACACTGTAGCTAATGAAGACAACGAGGCGACTACGTACGCAAGCAAGACCTCTAGTCGCTATAGTACTCTAACGCCTTCCCGCACCCCGCAAAAAAACAAATCACACACATACTACAGTATTGCAGAGACCAATCGAAGTGTTTATGTTCCGTAACAGCATTGCTGGAGCGCAAACCTTCAATTCCAGATCTTCCAAAGGTAAATTAGCAGTGGACAAATAGATTGTCGTCAAATGAATGATACATTTTGTACCACAAAAATACACGTATAAGCTTGATGATCAAAACTAACTGCCCGTGATTTGCGAGCCCACATTTGAAAATTTGGCAGAAACGCAATAAGAAAGTATTCCGCTGTAGATGGTGAGCTCTCCGAATAACTAGCATAAAAATATACGTCCACTTCAGAGATGCAACACTTGTACCATATATAGAGCAAATAGAACTTGGGCTTGGGCCCGAATACAGAGTACGTCACTGAACGGCGTAATGAATGGGGATTGCAGAACGCGAGGGACGACGAGAACAGCATAATGGAAGCTAGAGTATGTAGAAAAGCGAGTAATGATGCATAAAGTAAGACGATCTGAATAAACAGCAGGTAAGAGCCACTTACATCAATTGTATTTCAGACGCGAACGAAGCCAATGCAGCTTCGTGATTGCGGTGATGATGGCAACGAAGAGCGATGAACGGCAATGACGGCAATGATGAAGACGCCGGCGCTGAACAGATGTAATTAAAGATGAATCTCAGTGGGAAATACGTGAAAGATGTGTGTGCTGCTTCTAGATGCCGGCTAGTGAAGATGAGATAAAAGAAGAGGAGCGAAGAGAGAGAAAGCGCGGCGGCGGAGGCGGCAGCGTTAATCGGCCTACCACGCCGGTCTGCCCTAATGCCTTCGACGCGTAGCAGCTTGAATGTAATGGTCAGCAGATTGTAGTTTGAGTTGCTTTGAGCTGCTTTGAGCTGCTTTGAGTTTTTTTGGTAATTAAACTCGCAGACCAAGACACGATGCGACGCTCGCCTCTTCGTCCCGCAGTCCTTGATTTGCAGGCGATACAATCTCCGTAACTCCTCTTATCTTATCAGAACTCGCCGCTTTTCTGGCACACAGAGATTTATGAGTCTACAATTTAGCAGTGCGGTAAATGGATGGCATTTTTGCAGCCCGCAGAAGTGCTGTGAGCGCACAGGCCATTTTGTCCTGCGGAGGTGCGAGACTCAGCCTTGAGTCTCTCTCGATCAGTCTCGCAAAGCTGCTCCTTACGGCCGTCCATTCGTCGTCTGCTGTATAACGCTGTTTATTCATCAAATACATTTCATCTCCTTTGCTTTTGCCTTCCCCCCTCTGCACTTTCCTTCTCCATCACCTACGCGCCAACAACTGTCCACATCATTGCCCGGTTCGCGGCTTCGCCCGCTGAGCCATGCGGCACGTGTCAGGGGCAGACGCGCCGTACATCGTGCGGCGATCTAAACAGTCTGTGCAGGCTTGGGCGCTGTTCGGCTGTTCGTTTGCTTCCCTTATAATCACGGCTGCCCTGGAAAATGGCGCCTGTCTAGTGGCACCACCACGTTGATCAACGCATCAATGCTGCTTGGCTCGGACACATCGCGGGTACTGGATCATACTGCAACTGCGCTTACTTCCGCGCTTGATCTTCGCTCAGACTTTAACTTAAGTGCGCTCTCTCTTTGAGTCTCTGCCTTTTCACTTCTGCCTCGGTTCATGCACGTCTCGGCACTTGCATTAAAATTATTCGATTTAATTATTACATTAGCTTTTCTGCAAGAATATCATAACCAAGTGGGTCCTGCAATGTCTCGTACTTCCATGCAAGCCACACCTTCCGATGATATGTGCACTGTTTCGCCCTGACCGCCACCCCGTTCAGTGTGTTGACTCCGCACTGAACGCACAAAACGTCAATTAGTTTTTTTTTTCAGCTCCTTAATACGGTCTTCCTGGCCTCGCATTCTCACTTTTTAAGACATAAAATCACGTCATATGGCCATTCGACCATTTCGACGTGCTTTATCCCGCCCGCCCTATCCCCCGCCCACAGACATCCATATAATCCCCCCGTTTTCCCTTCTCCTCCCTCTCTCCATCCCTCTCACCGCAGCTTTCCTCATCACCTCACTGGCCGGTATCCAGCGTCTTATGGTCGTTGGCTCCTGTTCTATTCTTTATCATGGATTTATGGCTATGATTTCTAATAGTCGCTTCCATTATTCCGCTCAAAAATGATTCCGATTACTTGATCTTGGCTTGGCCTCCGACCTCCCTTGCCGTTGTATTCATGCCGTCTTTTATTATCCTAGTTTGTTTTATGTTTTGCATAATAATATATCATGTTTGCCTCAGTCTTGATCCGCCGTATCCGCTGTCTGGTTTGTCTCTTGGTCCATTCCGAAAGTCTCTGTTGTTCACCAGATTCAGCTGGGCTACTGAAAGATGAGATTGCTGAGCAAAAATCCCAATAAATGGATTCAAGTTTGCCTCATTTTTATCTGCCGTATCCGCTGCCTGGTTGTCAACTTAGGGGTGAGTACGTTGAGTCCCTGCTGCACAAGCTAGTTCATCTGGGATACTGAAAGATGGGATGAATCGGTAAAGGTTTAAAAAGCAGGCATTGAGCACCCTAAGTTAGTGAGCGAGCGCAAATAATCACTTGAAAAGATCATTAAACTATGGACCACGCTGAAATAATCATCTGGAATGATCACTAAATCAAGGTGATATCACTACCTGAAACAGATCACCAAAGCTAGCTGAGAAGTTCACTAAAATTTCTGAAACTGGTAAGTATAGTAGCCTGGAATTTATTATATTGAGACACAGTTTGCTAACTAATAATAATATAGACGGAAAACTCAGCTGAGCTGGGTAGAAACTGATGGAATTAGTGAAGGAATTTCAACTTAGAGGCCGATATTAGTGATGGAATTTATAGCTAGAGATGTATTAGAGTGCAATCTAATGGATTATTCATTTCATTCAGTATACTGTAATCTATAAATTACGGTAGTGTAGAAGTCGAGGGGAGATCTAAAGTTTACAGGGTGCAGTGAATTCAAAAGTTGGCGTATAGGCTTAACCTATAAACTAATTTTAACAACAGTACAGGGAGCCTACGTATAACAGCGGCATTGGAACAGTTCCCTTGTTTGCAATTCGCGTCTGTTGTTTGTTATAGTACCTTCGTGTCAAGAATCAACCCCGCGGAAGTATAGTGTAAGGAGAGCTATAGCATATCCACAGCAGCAGACTTTTACAATTAGTCAAGTATATTACACTTGACAGTGGTTTTTTTTTTTCAGTGTTTAATGCAACTATCATCGCAAGGTGAGATATGACCGTATGAGCGCGCGCTTCGAGGTTCTCTCAACACTCCCAATCGCTAGTTCCGGATTTCCAATTGCAAGACACTCACAGACGTTCTCTTCGTCTAATAAGGGAGCAAGCTTCGACGTTACATCTTTTGTTGTAGCTGCGGCTACGAGACTTAGCGCTCATCTGAGTAGTAGTGGTCGCAGCGGTGGAAGTGGAAGTGGAAGTGGAACTGCTAACGCTGTTGGCGAGGGTAGTGCAGAAAACGCGTCATACATCGAGCACTGCTTATCTATTTCTCGTCAACGTATAATCTGCTCAAGTGCTCCAGTAGGTACTCAAAAATTAACACGAGCGATCCTTGAAGCGCATCAAGATTTTCAACGAGTAATTGAAGTCGAGGCAATGGCTTCCGGGAGAAGGAGGCAGTTTGAGGTTCTTGATTCACAAGACAGTGATGGTGAAGATCTTGAAGGCAATGAAGACGAAGATGATGAGTTACTGCAAGATTTTGCAGGAATAAAATCTCGGGCAACATCAATGTCGGTATGGTCTACGTTTTGTGCCTCTCATTTGATCATGAGTAACTAACTTTTGAACAAGAAATCACAGCAGTCAGTCTCGGGTCAAATATTACAGACACTCTCCGAGAAGACAGACACCGAGATGCGAAAATCACTAGTTCTTGCGCCAACACAAAGAATCGCTTCCTCTTGCGACTATCCAGTTGATTTATCACCTCCAAACTTCGATCCTGCACTTGCGGACACGATACTCATCGAGCTCAGCAGCGATGCAGATTCAGAGGAGCAGGATATTCAACACCTTCCAGACACACAGCCCATCCAAAATAGTAGTGTTTCAAGTACTCCAATACGACGTTTGCCTCCGGTTAATCGCACGCCTCTCAGAGGAAACACTGTACCATCACAGACAGCCATACCGGCAATGAACGCTACACCCGATTTATACAGCAGCGTTTCTAATCACAGTATTACACCGCATTTATCACCAAAACAGAACAATTCTGTGCCAGGTTTGACGTTACCACGATCGCCGCTTCGTAAGCACCAGTCGCGGCAAGATTCTGTGGACTTTTCGGTCAGTCCTAACGGCAAGAAGCGCAAGCAGGACGACGACTCGCATACAAGTGCGTCGCGTGTGAAACGTGACTTATCAGCATCAAAAGAAAACGTTCGAATATCTTCGCTCTTAAAGGGTCCAACATATCGAGTTGGTCTTTCAAGACGGGCCCGTGTGGACTCGTTACATTCTTATCTTAAGAAATAATGTCTTTATTAATGATCCCGGAATCTGTTGGCATTCCACTTAATCTAATGTACAAAATTTTTGCAATCTCTTTTGCTCATGACCGCTGAATATCCCATTTAACCTCAGTAATGCTGACCTCATCACTTGCCTTCTCATCGTAATCAAACCACTCATCTTGCGATAAATCAACCTCTTCAAAAATTGTGGTTGTCTCTGCACCTTTGCATATCCATGGTCCCTCGACTTTAAACTCTGTAAATTCTAACCCCCGAACATCAAACTCAACAATCTTTTTCCACTTTCCAGAATCATCAACTGTATATGACGATGGGGCTGTTGTCTTAAACTGTGCCGAGGACTCACGACGGCACGACTTACACCTCCAAACAAAATTAGCTTCACCGCGACTACCAGAAAGATCGTGTGATTCGTATGCAGTTACATCAACAAAATTTGGATGCATTTCACGGCATGAAGTACATTGTACTTTGAACGAGTAAACGTATGGAGAGTCAAGGCTGTCGACAGGCCTAAGATCTGTCACGCCCACCAGTTCCGCTTTAAGCATTAATGCAAGTCCCATTGTTAAATTATATATATTTATCTGTCTAAAATAACCGTCAAATTTCTTGAAATTGAAATAGTCTGCGCTGCTGAAGGATTCGTGCTGCTGAGTCCGGGTCAACTAAGCAATCGAATCGAACAAGGTGAACTCTGGCTCGACTTCGAAGCTGTGCGGCTGACACCATCTCGAGCCACGAAATTTGCCCAAACCTTAACGGCAGAAGGGGCATACCCAAAAGATTTCAGAACTCGACCCAGTAGCGAATTGAAGTTGCTTGACAGATCTCTATGGCCAACAATGCCATCCAATCAGCGTTTATAGTAATGCTATACTTTGAATTTTTTTTGATTAATTATATATTCCGATGATTCTACTTTGATTTCAATTTATACAAGAAGAATTGGTGTTGCAAATTTGATCATACGATACAGTCTTCTGGAGGAGACTGTGTGTCTTCTCGGAACATGATGAACACAGTGCGACAGGCTAGTAGTCGGACTATTAGCAGCAATTGCTATAGATGTCGCAGTGCGTCTTTGAATTCTGATAACTTCAGTTTTTTATCGCCTTTTAGAAGTACGACAAAGCGTTCATTTCATTCTCGTTCATCCCGACCTCGCTCTCAACAACAACATCAACAAGGTTCATCATCGTCTTCAACTACAAATAAATATGCTCCAAGACGGATACCGTATATACTTGTAGCTGCAACTGCCGTTGCTGCTATGAGTACTGCTGCTTCTGGAGCTATTGCGGGGTTGTCAAGTCAAACTGAACCAGACTCTCTGATACTTAAGGAAATGGAGCGGCATCGGCGACGAAATACAAATAGGACGGCTAATTCGGATGATGCCTTTATGAGAGAAGAAAAAAGTGCAACTAGGGGTTCACCAATATCGAGAGATCGAGTTTTGAAAGCATCTTACACTAATTCTGTATCCGTGTCAGCAGCAGAAGAGACACTCATTGAAGAACCGATAATAAAAGAATTGCATCGAAGACGAAGGCGGAAGCAGAATTTGGATACATCCACTACTGCAGAGAAAGAGGATATTAGCGTAAGACTTATTGAGTCAGTAAGTCAGTTAGGTCTTCGATTAGATATTTTACAAAATTTAGTCAATTTACGAAGTTCACTTGCTCGAACACGAGAACGAAGAGAACGAAGTGAAGTATCGGGAACAGATGGTCCTGGACCAGGATCACCTAGTCAACAATTTGCAATTAATCTTGCTGCTAGACGTACACAAATAAGAAGTGCTAAACAAAATGTTGCTGATAAAATATCTAATGCAAAAAACTTTTCAGAGTTACAGAGAATGAATGAGATAATGTCTAGAAGAGTACATAGTTTATCTATGAGGGCATATATGACAAAGTCACAACGCCGAATGTTTAGCAAGTTGACTAATTTAGGAGTTGATGTATTTGCTCTTAAATTAAGAAGATTGAATGGAAGTGATCTCTCATTACTCAAGATTGCATTTCGTTCTCCGAATCGATTTCCAAATACAATCAAACGTCAACTCGCTTATCTTTCGAGAAAAAAATACACACCGAAATACATTGATACTAAATCACACATTCTCAATAGGCAACTTCAAACAATGGCAATTACACGCAATGATCCAGAACTTCTGAGTCGCATTGCACGTAAATTGATTTCGTCCCCACATGCGCCAAATAGGGATACATTTTCAATTATTATGCGACGCGTGCTCGTGATTCAAAATTTGAGTCTAGCAACTGTATTGTTCTTCAATACACTTATGGAAGCCGGCCTTGAGGCGTGTCCAAACGCATATCTTAGTTTAATTAAAGCGGCAATGAATACAGATAACGACAAAATATTGGAACTTGCATTCGGATTCATACTTCGAAGATCTCAAGATGATCTAATTAGCAATGAAGTTTTATCTGAAATTTTCCTTAATGATAAACTCATTGAGGCACTCATGAGAGCCGCTGTCAAACTTAATCGTCCGCATATATACTTCCATTTCCGAGAAGAATTCATACGTCGAGGATTTACGCCCACTCAGGAGATTCTCGGAATAGAGTTACGATATTCGTATATTGTTAAGAGTTATGATTTAGCGGCAGATGTATGGAGAACTATTCATAAGATGCGTGATGAAGGAAAAATTGATATGGATATCACTATATTATATTGGGCTTCTATGATTGCGGTTGATTATAATAATGCGAATTTGACTCGAGAAATTGCATATTTGGCGGCAGAATCTAATTTATTGGATAAGTTATACGATAGAGTACGTTACTAGTTAAGCTTTTTTATTGAAATTATAGTTTTAACTAACTGACTTTCACAGCTTCGCAAAGATGAGTAACGGTGTTTGGGTGGTTTTATAAAGTACAGTACAGTATATACATACACAATAATTGCGATATTTCAATGGTAATATTAAATCGTGTATATAAAAGTTAAATTTTCACATATCGTGACTCTTCACATTCTAAACTTTCCTCATGAAATGCAATACATTGTGCTTGGTGTCTTTTCGTCCCATACAAATAATTTCTTTTCTTATAATCCAAGATAATAAAATATAGCTGCAGCACCTTCAACACCAATCCAACCGATTCCAGAATATACTACCAATTTAGTTATAACTTCGACGTCATATTGAACTCTTGGAGGCTTAATTTGTAAAAATAATTCATTTTCTTCTTCTTCTGTTAATTTACCATTCTCATTCTTACCAAGGATTATGCCTGATTCTCTATTTTGTGATTCAACTGAGGCTCGTCGTTTATGTTCTTCTCGATGTGCCATTGTTTCATAAAAATCAGCAGGTGATTGTGGTCCAACTGAATCAGCTCGTTTACGAGTAATACTATGAATAAGTGATGGAATTTCACTTGCGCCAACTAAAGTCGAATCGGGAATGGAAGATGGAACTTTAGTGTATTCTGATGCTTGAAGGAAAAACCCACGAGGCATTGAGAGTCCAATTCGTTCAATGATACGGAAAAGTGGTGGTAATGACGTTAAAAGTGTTTTCTTCATAACTGCTCGCCAAATGAAAATACATGTTACTCCAATAACCATTCGAAGAAATGTACGAATAATACCTGATGTGGCGAAACTGAATGGAATGTGACCGAGTGTAGGCTCAAGAACCATGTAAGGTTGACTCCATCCATGCCATAAAGCAATATCGACACCCAGTACAACGCCTGCAAATGCAACGCTATCTTCAAAACATGGACATGGATCAACTGGTTCCGGATGAACTCGAACGATGGTAAGAATGATAGGAAGGATGACTGCAGGAACTATCCATGATGGTTGAGAGATGAATGCATCAATTACATGCCGATAATGCCAGCGAATGACAAATAATACAACACCAAGAACAAATCCTGATATAACATCAAGGAACCCATGCATTCCACAATATAATCTACCCATAATGATGCTGACCACGTAAATTGTCATTGAAATACGAGTGACAAAGATTGTAATCCATGATACACTATCACGATGTTCAAGTACAGTGTAAAGAATTGCTAATGCAGCAGATACTGCATTTGTTGTGTGAGTACTTGGGAACCCATATTCAAGTGCTGCTGATCCTGACATTGTAATTCGATGTAACGGCGGTGACAATGGTCGTGGAAGACAAAAGTGATCTTTAAGCATACCACTTACAATAACACCTGATGCAAGTACATAAACAAGCGTCCGTGCAAGTTCTGCTTGGCCAAACCAAAATGGCATAGGTAACATAATCACGAAAAAGGTATGAGTACCCAAATTCGCTGTGAGTGCGAAATAGTCATCCCAAAATTTTGAACGCCATCGTTTCTAGTCTTTGGTTAGTTCATTTGATTTAAACTGGCAGTTGAAATAAATGTGTAAACATACCTGAGCCCAAGCTAGTTTTGGAGTTTCAAGTCGAACTAATGGTAAAACAAGTTGTCTCATTCGAAATCGCATAGGGCTCATACTATTAACATAGTGATCTCTGCTGCGATTTCCGGCATCTTTGAAATTAACTGTTGTGAAACCTTCCACTTTATCTGCCAATGCAGCGGATGATTTACTACTTGTTGTACGCATTTGAAATGACTAGACTGTTATCTGTACTGTATTCTCAATTGATTCTCAATAATTAATATTGCTTATAAACACCTCGATGTGTGTGTGCTTGCTATCGCAACACGACCTTCAGTAAAATTTAGATGCCGTCCGCAATCTCAACCATATCTCTCTAGTATCTCCAACTTATTTCACTCAATCCAATCACGATTCAATCTTGACTTAATTCCAAAATTGTTGATTTGGATAACTTATTAAATGAAATAAGTTGATATCGATTGTGGTGTGAATCTTCGATTGTACCTTGTTCCGAGGCTGAGCCACCGTTCCTTTCGGCTCGGCGTTCTCTTCGTCGACCATGTATCGTACTGTACGTACAAATATGATTGCTACTCCCAGCGCCGCACAACTGTTTAACGGGCGTACAGACAGACGTACAGTGCATGTACTGTATGCACTGTACAATAATACTGCAAACCACGTAGTTGACGTAACTGTGTGCCCCCCTATTGCAATTGATTTTGATTCTGCTGTGGAATATATAGAAATATAGTGCATCTAATAAATATCTCATGGTTTTAGCTTTATTTACGCGATTCTGTGCTGTAGACACAACAAAGAGTCAAACAAATACTACAGCGCAGCGAACAGGATTAGAAAATGACAGATCGAATTATAGATAAATATATACAAAAAAAGCCAGTAACACCAGATACTGTTTATATTCCAAATACAGTATAGATATACTATATCAAAACAGTAAGAATGCCGCAAATAAAATAGAAATATTATATAGCCGTAGCAGAGTTCACTAAATCACCAGTATCGGTATTCGAATCAAAATAATGTTTCGGTTTGAATGGCCATGCTTCAAATGCCAAAAATATTCGTACTAAATCGTCTTCTAACAGTGTTTCAGGAGTCTTGTCGTATAAATCACCGATTGCAGATTCAAGATGTTCGCGTGCTCCTGGGCCTAATGAGGTAATTGCTTCTCGTAAAGGTGCGTTTGGTAGCACAAATAAGCCACGTAAAATATATTCAATGACGTTCATGCCAACTTTATCTTCCCAATCGCGTTTCGGCCGTGGAGAAATATCAAGTAAAACTAGCGGTTTTTCAAGGAATGCATCAGTTGTTTCTATCTCTATTGGATCCGCTGCCGCCATTGACGAGGTATATGGGACTGGATATTTCCCAACTGGAGGTCTCCTTGATTTGTGTCCTCGTTTTATGGGAACTTTTTTAGCATTGGAGCTTTCGTCATTAGTATAATCTGGTTGAATTTCATATGTTGTAGCTATTGGTGTAATTTTGGCGAAAAGTTGAGCAACAGCTGAAAGACGATTAACTCTTACATCTTCGTGTGTCAATAGGAATTTGTCTGCAGTATCTTCTCGTACCCAAATCAGCATCCTTACAAGGCCAAATGCTTGTAACCAATTTCTATATCCGATGCATGCAATGAATTGTGATAATAACTGTGTACCTTGCCTACTTGTGAGAGTTCCTGTTACTAGTAACGATGGATTTATTTCCTTTGGTGGTAATTTTGTCGGTTTAATACCACCATATTTAAGAAGTGATGAATATACAGTCCATTTGTAACCGTCAACTTCCATAGGTAAACAACTCGTATCGCTAGCGTATTCTTTGATCCAGTTGTAGTAGTTCTCATTGTACTCTAGTAGAATGTGTGATTTGGGTTTCAATGCTTGATTTAGCGCTCGTGACCATACACCGACGCCTGAATATTAACAAGACCATTAGTTTGTATATTTTATTTATTGAAAATCCTTTGCATACCTGGATATATGTCCACGATCTCGACTTCGCCTGGCTTATAAGTCTCCGATAGATTCAACCGTTCTAATATAGAAACTGCACAACAAATTAGATTGAGATCCAATGCACTAAAAAATATTAAATCTACCTACCTGATTTGTTGTAGTTGTGAAATGTAACCCGACCCACTGCTGACTTAAGTGTCTTCCGCCAAAACTCTTTTGTACCACCGCTTGGATCCTCACGAAACGCAGCCGCGGTAGTCTTGAGCCATTCAGGTGTCCTTGCAGCAGCTGCTGCTGCTCTCACTTTTGAAGTTGCCTTCACCGCCTTATTAAGAGCTGACATTTATACTTGACTAGTCTTCCGGTGATATGTCTGTCAATAGCCTCGAACTTCAGGCTCATCACCTCTGCTGTGGAAACTTTTTTGGGACACAGATTTTCTGAGCGTGTGCGGCTCGCGATGTTCAGGCTGACAGCTGATTGATCCCAATTCCCAATTTGGGTCGGTCATCTGTGGATATACATTATGACCTGTTGCATGGGGTATTATTATAGATCGCATTTCACAAAGAAGATGCGACTTTCCAAATTCACTAAATACCATATTCTCGGGATCTCCATGGACTCATTGTGGAGACGGAATAGTAAACCAGGGTACGATAGCTACCGCAGCCGAGATCCCTGACGCTGCTCTCAAGTCACAGACCAACTCCCAGCCTTTATCAGAGATGTAAACTGTGCAATACGAGATTAATTGGAACTGTGTTGAGAGTCATGAGATAAGTAACTTGTATATGTACATCAATTAGCTTATTCAATCACTGTATAAGGAAAAGTCGACATCACCTACAGAACTGGTACGCGCCAAACGGCTAATGTGAAGCACAGTCGCACAGCACGAAGCGATGCGATGCGATACGAGATGTCGCGTACACTACGATGTTTATAAGACTGGCCTAGTAGAGATTCAATTTGAAAATGTAAGATTAATCTATGAGACTTATGATGCAATTAATTAAAATAATTAAGTGATTTCCATTTACTCCACGTAAAACATACTGTATGGCACTAACCACGCGGCCGATATCGGAGCATCTGAGACATGTCATTGCAAGCTGACTCGGGTGAAACTTCGAGTATATGAAAATCAAAGGTATAACGTATATATATATATATAGATAGATTACTTGTACATCGCCAACAATGTTTAGAAACTGAAATGTTCTGAACGTGTATCGAGTACGCGTGTACTGTATTACAGTACGAGTTACAAATTATAAACGATCGTGACTTGTAGAAATTGAACACAGCCAAATCGTGACTGCAATTGTTAATGCCAAATAAAGAATACAGTACAGTTTCGAGACGAGACAAAATCACACGAAACGACAAGAGGTTATCAACTTTAAATGAAAGCTCCGCGGGCTCGAGAACATCTCGACAGTTTACTATAATGGAAATAGTGGCGCGTCGAAGCACTGCTATTGTGAATTGGCATCTCACACACATGCAGTCGGCGAGCCGGGCCAATTGTGAGAGGCGCTAGACGCCTCAGAGGCTCAAAGGTGGTGCGTGCAGTACACTACACACTATATAAGGTCTTAACTTCTAATCGAGTCTATATGTGAGATCTCTAGAATGATCGGACTCATCGAACGTGGAGTAACTACGGTACATGATATATATACGCTTATATACTGTACATCTGTCACCGAGAGTTAAGCTCACACGCGCACAGGTCAAATGTCTATAAGCAGGCAGAATGACAGTACGTTTCCACGACGACTGTCGATTGTCGAAGAGTCGAAGAGCATGAAACTGGAGTGTCCCGGCCGAAAGCTCAAAAGAGGTTAATTTCTGCCGAACCTTCTGAGCTCCAGGGAGGGGGGGAGAAAGGAGAGTCTCTGAGAAGTTAGATGGGGACGAGGAGCTGACGATGACTTGATAGTGACTAGAAGGACTGGTCACGAGTCTACGTCCACAGTATCAATGCCTGACCTCACAGCCAGAAGATCGACTCTTATAAAATTATGTCGTCCAGACAGGCACGGTCGCAGTCGCCGTGTCGAGGCTCACGGCTCACAAGAAGACGAGAAGATCTGTCAAGCGACGCGGGGAGGAGGGAGAGTCGGCACTGAGGCACGGAGGTACAGTCCCGTATATACTGTACAATCTGTACTACTGTAGATAGATGAAAGTGGAGAGTACAGTCCTGAGCGAAGATGCGCAGGATGTATATATACAAAAGTGGTTATGGACCATGTCCACGGGCCCATTGTCGGACAGACGCGCCTGCACGAGTAACAGCCAGAAGTTTCAGCGCGGTGTGGGGAACGGAACTGCCGGCTACGAAAGAGGTCGAGCACTCGAGCAGAGACGACAACGGGGACGTCAAGGCGTAGTCGCGAACAGTCGGACAGCGCAGCTACGATACTGCACTACATTACTGGAATAATTTATCGTATAGGAGTTACACAGGACTGAGAGACTGGGTAGCTCATGGAACATTGGAACTGGAAGAGTGGTACTGTAGACAGCGCCGTGCATGCGCTGATGTGCAGCGCAATCCCAGACCTGCAGCTGCCTGCAGCATGCGCAGTTACTGACTTACTGTGCAGTACAGTACGCGTATAAAGTCTGTACTGCTAACTTAAGTATAACTCTCCTGCCCGCGCTCTCCTGCGCTTATGCTCAAGGGTGCTCTCAAACCTAGCCAAGTACGCACAAAACAACCGGACACGGCCCAGATGTCACACCGCGCTACTTGAACTCTCGTGCCTAGCTGCTGTGGGCCCGGTGCTTTAACTTGCATTGAGAGCGCGCAACTCTGGACGGGCTCATAGGGTAGAGCGCTGCGAGAGCTGTGAGAGAGTACCGTAGGAGAGTCGGGAACTGCTACGCCGGCAGCACCGCACTCGCTTGCTCCACCAGACCCCACGGCTCACAGCACCCACCACTCCACCACGGTCCAAAGCCCAGCCGCCGGCAGACGGCAGTCCAGCCGCGGCCCGCCAGGCGCCAGAGAGTCCGCCAAAGAGTTGGGGGGCGCAACGGTAGCAACCAGCTCCGCCGCACGCAGTTGAGACCCGCGACCCTAGCCCCGGTGCTAGCGCGTGCCTGCGACTCTCGCCCTCGCCCTCGCCCTCGCCCTCGCCCTGAGTCTCGCTGCTCTGGCTCGCTGCACCGTCCTCGTCCTCGCCGGCGATCGCTGCCGCTGCCAAACTATATCTCGCGCGTTCCCAACTCTGTCTGGCTCCTCCCTCTGCCCGCGCTATATCCTACTCTTGTACTTCTCCGTCCTCGCTGCTTCCCCGTGCCTCGGTCATTCTCTGTCCTCGCTGCTGCCCTCGATCCTAAGTTCCTCGACTCGTTCTGCGCTCATAATTGCCGCCTGTCCTCCCGGGACCGTCTTCTGCTTACCCGTCTGGAGCTCTCGGGCTTCTTCTGCCTTCGCCTCCTCCGCACCCTTTCTCTCCGCCCATCCACCCCACCGCGTCCGATTCCCTCCTGGTTTCGAATCAGCGACATTCTTCAGCTTCTTCAGCAACAGGTCCCGTCTTCTCCGCGCACTTTTCTTGCTCAGGCCTCAATTGCGGCTGGTTTGTGCTCGTCAAGAGGTGTGTATTTCCTCGTGTGCTCGTGTTGTGCTTTAAGCTCGCTGTTAAAGTTGCTGTGCTTGTTTTGCCTTTTGAGCTTGTTTTCCCTCTTGTTTCTCCCCCCTCCCCCCTTCCACTTCGCAATACTGACGCCTTCTTCTTTCTGCAGCCCGCCATTAAATACCACTGAATGGCTTCACAGCAGATAACTCCAAAGGTCGAGCACGGCATCGTGGCCCCAACGCCCACAGCTCCCCCGGCTGTCCGGCCGACCGTGCCCACTGGCCCGCCTCCTCAAGGTCTGGCTACGACTTACACCGGCTACGTCTCAACTACCCACGACGCTCTCATCCTCTTCCAGGCATGCATGCAAGGACTTCTGCACTATGTTTCTCGGCGACCACACGACCGTGAACGCTCAGATCTTATCCGGTCTGGAAACATTTTCATCTTCAACGAAGGTACCTCTGGAATCAAGCGTTGGACCGACGGCATTGCATGGTCTCCTTCACGGATACTTGGGAACTTCCTCGTCTACCGCCAACTCGAACGGCCTTTTGCACCTGGTGAGAAAAAGCGGGCAGCCAAGAAAAATCGCCGCAAAGCTCGCAGTGAGCCATATCCAGCTGATGGCAAACACCCGCAGAAGGATTCTGAGTCCGACGCCGAAGAAGACGGAGTCTCGGGCATCATTCAGGCATCTGCTGTGGCAAAACCTCTGATTGACGAAGAACCCGCACAAACAAACCCTGCAGTTCCTCCTGCTCCTGCAAATCCATCAACTCCTTCTGGTGCTACTTCCACGGGTAGCGCGGCTGCCGGTGCCGTCGGTACACCTACTGGCAACGGACTTGACCCTGATGCCGAGCGTGCTCTTGTTGGCTCGTTGGTCGATTCGTATGGATTTAAAGAAGGTGGATTAATCAAAAAGACCATGAGTGTTTTGATCAACGGTAGTCCTCACCATTTAGTATCTTACTATAAGCCCGAGGATGTTATGCAAGGATCTTTCTCTACACCGAGCTCTAATCCTTTGTTACGGGATCTTCCCATATCTCCCGAGCTTACTCAACGCCAAAACTTCCGGATACCGCCCGACGGATCAAATGGACTTGAGCGGACAGTGGTTCCTGGAACTGCTCTCAATTTCTATGGTATGTGGCAACACTTGTCTCAGAATACAACATATAACTAACGATCAATCTAGCCGATCAATACTACGCCCGTCCTGTTGCTCCACAGGAAGGTCAACCGGTACCCACCGATGAGCATGGCCAAATGCTCGCAGCAGATCCATATTACGGTCGGCAGCCAGCAGCATACATGCACCCAGGTTTCAGACCATATCCAGGTGTCGTGTATGCTCAACCATATTCATATGTTATTCCTCAGCCTGGTCCAGAGCAAAAGTATTACGGAGGAGCTGCCGACTATGGCCAGATCTACGCACATCCACAAGCTGCACCATACGGATGGGCACCGCAATACCAGGCTGGACCGCCACCACCACCACCACAAGCCATGCCGCAAGGACAACAGCAGCAACCGCAACAGCAGCCTCAGCCGCAGATGGCGACCGCACAACCTCAAGCACCGCAGCCGACGACACCTCACCAGGTCGGCCAACCGCGGACTGTGCAGTCAACACCGCAGTCAGCAACGCAGCCACCTGCAAGTTATCAGTAAATAAGGGCGGCGAAGTTGGTTGCAGTGATGATTGGTGTTTTGGTCGTCAATTGATGGTAGAAAGGTACGATAGGTTGGTTATTATTTGATATGTTCGCTCGAAAGGTTCTGTATTCCAGTCTTTTAGTTACGTATTTGTATTTTGTATGTTTGTCTCTTAAGTTAGTTTTAATCTTGTGATAATTTATTACTCGCCATTTACAATATTGTTTATTTATTTCCTGTAAGCTATGTAATCTATATAATCAACAGTAAATCATTAACTATGAGCACCATTTAAGAGCCCATGAACAGGATGCAGCACAAATGCGGCTTCGTGGTCATCTGTCTCACTTTAATACAGACTTTTATAAATTGTAAGTTTATATATTTCGGTTTCTATCGCGGCACGCACGGACGCAAACGTTAACCTCCCATCAATTATAACTTTCGCGAGTCTAAAGAAGGGTGCAACAATGCTCTGATTATATTGGATTTATAGTTTTGATGCTGAAAACGATTTACGTACGTCGGTATGTGGGCTTGGGAGGCCAAATTTATATTTCATGTTTCTATAGTATACAGTATCAAAGCTTTTGTGATTGATGGCCAAACTTCCCAATAACGTTATCGATGAAGACAGGGATTGTATCTAATCAGTACTGGCGAGCGTACCTAATTTATCAGCTCGCTAAATTTATGTCATTGTCAAACTACGCATGTAGCTTGCTCGTTTTACATATTAGAATGCTGGCAGTAGAGCAATAAGTCGTACGGTATTTTAAAAGCAATGCAAAAGATAATTATTAAATCCGACAGATCTCTACGAATTGTCATGACTGAATGACTTAAAGACTTAAGAGGCAGTCGGATACTCGGATATATTAGCGCGATGGGATACGAGCTAAAACAAGCCCAGTTGGCTATAATAAGAGCATGACACTAGTGATGTGGGAATGCAGAAACCTATATATTCACTACTAGTTTCTTTATCAGGAGTCAGATTTATGAGTAGTACATTTCGGATATTAAATTGTGGTGAATACAGTATAAACGAATTGGTAGCTCAAGATTACAGTAGTTGGACTTGAACATCAACGTGCAGTCCGTACAAGTTTTTATGAGCGCGGAACCACGGCAAGAGAGGAGAAGCGATTGCGATCACTGTGCACAGGAAGAGCTGTTTGTTGGGTAATTGCCTGTAACGATCTGTTAGTATGTTTGAACGTGGATCATGCCATGCTTTTTGGGGAGAGCATTATAAAGGCATCATACCGTAGAGTACTGTTAATTGACTTCGCCCTTGCCTCTATATACTGTAGTGTCCCTCTGTGTCAGCGTGTACGATATCGTCCAAAAAGCAAGTTACCCCCCTGCTGCATGATTCCAGGCTACATGCAGGCGGCAGCCGGCAGGCTGCCCACAGGCCAGAGTCCACATGCAGAACTCCCAAGTCCCGATTCTATGGCGCGCCTTCCTATCGGTCACATCCGTAGATCTCATTGATTCAGTCAACTATTGAATGATTGGGTCATTGCTGTATATGTTAATTAGAAGTATACATATCTAAATCCGTACTGCGTGTCTGTGTGTATGGATTAACCGACAGTAGTATGGAGAGTGGGGATTCAGTACTCTACGAGCTCCTGAGCGAGGCCACCGTTAGTGGCCACCGTTATGTGGGCTCGTTTGCGTGCACCGTTCTGACAGCTCATTGAGCATTGTTATATGTGTTATTGTTATCGTATAAACCTCTACAGTAAGTGTCGTACGTTTTATGATCGGTTTAACGAGGGACTATTGTCTATATATTAATGATTTGAGTATGGGTATACTGTAACTGTATACTTGCATTTGGTCATTACTCGCCAATCGTCATCAGTCTTTACTTCATACAATGTGCTGAATTGAGTTGCGTACAGTATGCACATATAGTAATTTTACAACACGTTTTATTCACTACATATCTATGCTGGCATTGCGTGTTCTATTTCAGTTAATCTTCATTACATACTCATCCTGGCATAGAGATCGACATAGAGCGATGTGTACTTGAGCAGTATTCCGCGGCCGCAGCTGGCCCAGATTTAACAACGCGCTATACTGTAGTCCACAACACTCAGTCGAATAACCGCATCACTGACTCAAAGCGTACAGTGAAAATAGAAGACCAATAATCCCATGCATTGCAACATTTTGATATCAAATAGCAATTACAGCATAGTAATTAGAATTTCAGGCACGGCCAATATTGTTATTCTGTACAGTACGCGCCAGATCGGGAGCCACGGGTTTAGCAAAAAAGCATTTCAAATCCCGCACATCATCTCCGACATGCCGAGCATTCACCGATTAATCTTATCGCAGTTTAAAATTCTTACTTCTTAATTCTCAATACAGTACCACACAACTTATACGTGCATCACATGTATATTGATTTACAGGCATATGGTATAAAGCTTAACACCCATTACGATCAATTGATGCTCATCACAAGAAACTGACGCTTGATTGAATTCCGCAGGCGGTATAGAGCCAGTGCAATGACCTTCAGCAAGACAAACTGTAAAGAACGCGCAAAAGGTACATGGGTACCACATGTAACATAAGCTACAGTATATGCCAATTCATACACGTTAGTGGCCTTGTCCTTGTTGAAATGTCATACCAACACAATGAACACCGGCTAAAATAGTATGTTGCACACAGCATATACCGTTCAATTATATTTGAAAACTAGATATTGAGAAGAAAATGATACTCTTCAATTGTTTAACACTTGTTATAACTTCACAGTTGAGTGTTCGTTCGCAGCATATCAGAACGATTATATGTTAAAATCATTGAATGACTCGTGACAATGACAACACACAAACAATTCCATTGAAGTAATAACAAATACTTAATCCTGGATGCAAGATGTCGTACACACATATGCTGTTGCAGAATTGAATAATACGTCGGATCAAATCCTATATAACATCATGCTATAAATGCATGTCTGCTACCATAACAAACTTAATTGCGGTACTGATTGTACATAGGATAAAAACAATGCAATGAGTGCCCTTTAACAACTGAGCCAATACTGATGAGCAATTGCCCGCGATCGTTCCATCATACATGCCTGACATGGTAATTGGCACTCGATTCCTTCTTTGCTGTAGGGTCTGTGGTAAATTCATGCCATCTTTCTTTTATTAGCCCACTGGCACAAGCTTATCCAGTGAACAGTCTGGACCACGATTTTTATAGGCTGCAACATCGCAGTCAATTCTTTCAGTTAGGGCGCGGGAAGCTCTAGCCGACAGCTTGGAACTGGGACATTTCCCTGTAATCAATTAAACCAATTATTAGTGAGAGTGCGAGAGCAACAGGATGGAATTGGGAGCAATGGGATTGGGCAACAGGCAGTTGGGAGAAGAAATTGGGAGGATAGAGAGGAAGAACTGGCAGAATTAAAATCAAGCCACAGTTGGAATGAAAATTTTTCGTTTAGGGAGCCCGTGCGTGAACTGTGAACTTGAGCCCGGAAGGATGGAAGTTGGACGAGGCTCGGAAGGAGTCGTTAGTGCACGGCGAAGGCCGCAGTCAGAGGACTTGTAGAAAGGAGAATCTATTTGGCGGATAGCACTGTATGTGCATGGACAGGATTGATCTGCCGGATGTGCATGTGAAAATGGGAGTGCGAATTGAGTAAATCGAAGCAACGATGGAAGCGTCGGCGTCGCTTAAGCGAGCTGCGTTTGTGTCAAGTCCAGGCACCGAACCGCGGATTCTCGAAGACGCCGCAAGCCACTTGGCCTGGGATGGAAGACGGAAAATTCTCAGATGGCGATGAGCTTACGACGGCAAGCTAAGCTACAGCACAGAAGCAGCGTGGGCGTGCCTGCTGGAAACACCAGAAATCAATTGTGTACGTAGCTGCGCAGAAGCCGAAGACAATGACGTGAATGTTTTGGTTAGAGAGACATTGTGGATAGCCGGTGAACTGCTATAGCAGGGAGACTCCAGAATTCAAACACAGTCACCGTCTGGACCGTAATATGAAGCTGGAGCACGCTGGCCAGTCAAGCGACAGTTGAAAATTTTCACGGAGCAATTGCAATTGCAATTGCAGGCCTGCAACTGGTGGACTGAGCAGCTCGGGTGGTCTGCCACTCTGACGGGCCCCCCCCCCCGCAACAGCTCCACTCCCTCATGACCGCGGAACAGAGAGTCGTGACTGCAATCCAGAGTGGACCTAGCCCCCAGCTTTTCTTCGAGCCTCCTTCGAGCCCTGGCGATCGTCTGGCGCAGATCCGAGTCGCGTGGACAGATGGGACAGGCGAGCTAGGCCAGATGGAGGCGCCCGGGAGGTTTTGCACGGCTTCGACTGCGCCCCAGTGACGTCACTCGTGGCGCAAGCTGGGAGATGCCGGATGCGGCAATGCGATGCCCGCATTGGGCGGCTCGCGCTGGGCAGGGTGCGAACAGTGGGAGACCGCCCTCTCTGGCTTCTGGCTGTCTGCCCTCTGACTGCTGTGTTGTACTGTACCGTTGTTCGTGCGACGGCGACTCTGCCCGACTGCCCCAGCACTTAGTGGTCGACTCATCATCAGCCTCTCGCTATCGCTATCGCCCCGACGCCCCTTCATGCCACGACCTGCTCCCCCCCGCCAGCGATCGCCCGCTCGCCCAGCGCGCAATGGCTCCGGCGACCGCGCAGGACTGCACAGCAGCAGCCGCGGATCGCGCGCGAACAGCATTGAGCCCATTGCTCGGTGCGCGCGTCGCGTGACGCGTTTGGCGATTGTCGCCGATGTTATAATCAAGGATGGGTTAGTCACAATACTGTACAGTATAAGCCTGCGCATTCTCCCAGTTTGCCACTCACTCACGGCCTCTTCCAAAGTCCCAATGACACTATAACGCCCTTCTGTCAATCATTCTGCGTTCTTCGGCGCTCGCCGCAAACCCAATTGCTCCCTGCCGCTGCTGACTGACCGCTGTTCGCACCACCGCCCTGCTTCACGCTCTACCCTCGCAGAACCGTATTCACGTTCGGAAGACCATGCTGAATTTCACCGTATCCACTCAATTGACCAGCACCACCCTGCTCGCCAGCGCGCGCCACGCGCGATTACGACGCGTCGCGGTGCCGTGACTGGCGGTGTGGCCGTGTGGCGGTGCACCACTGTGTCACGCGCCCCGTGCCAAACTCAATTCGGGCTAGCGCCTTCTGCTTTCTCCCAAGTCCCAACTGTCCCAAGAAAAGAACTTTTCCCGTTTGCTTTGCTCCCGTCGCGTGCGAGTCCGCCCAAATCACGGCTCCGTCGCCGTCCTTATTACTCTGCCTCTCCGCCTTCGCCTTCTTTCTCTGCTTCTTTCCCTTCTTCTTTCTCTTCCTCCTCCATCAATTTGTGCCTCTCCTCACACATCCCACCCATCAATTTGCTACACCACATCAACCACAATGTCGTTCGCAGACTCGGCCTCGCTGCCAACTCCCCGCATGGCCGCCCATGACGCGATCCCAAGCGGATCACCCTCGTTCGCCACCTCAACTCCTCCAACAAAGAAGCTCGGCGACATGTCCACCACCGCAGGCACTCCTGTCTCCTCATCTGCAGCAATGACCTGGTCAATTGGTGACGCATCATCAATCACACGATCGACTCCATCACGGACATCGACCTCATCGTCCAATTCGTCATCACTGCTCCTGTCACCTCCTCCGTCACCGTTCTCCTCAGCTGAGAACGCAACTGCCAATATCCAACAGACCAAGAGCGAGATTGCTGCTGTCCCCAGATCAGTTCCTGAAATTGTCGAATCATCACCTCTCGTGGCTGACGATGAAGATGTCGACATGCCTCTCTTTGACAGTTCATCCACAACCAACGCACCTCTCTTCCGGCCCCTCTCTGATGTCGTCAAATCGCAGAAACTAGAGTTCCGTTCTGACAGCGCTTATTTCAAGACTGAAGTCTACAGCAACTACGCTCGCAATCCTGTTGCGTGGCTTCGCTCGCAACGCAACATGCTCAAATACTACACCAAGCCTCGCACTGCCGTTCAGACTTCCAATTTCAAGCCCAAGAAGCCGACATCATCTTCAAACTCAAGCTCGACTCGATCTTCAGCTCGCATTACAAAGCCACGCACTCCTGCATCGCCAGCAATGTCAACCCGCAACACTTCAGCACCGAATTCACCCTCAATGCGCTCCTCGCCAATTATCAAGCAGGCAGTTGTCTCTGCAGCCAACGCCGCTCTTAAAGCACGGGTCTCACCTACTGACTTCACATTGCCATTGAGCAGAACTTCGAGCACTGCTTCAAGCAATGAATCACGCGAGCCGACCGTGCACGAGACTGAACTAGAAGACATTCCAGACTATAGTCCACCAATCTCGTCGCTTGACAATACGAAGGGTATGCGCACTGATTGGAAGGGTAATGCAATGGATCTCTCCAACGATCCTCTGCGACACTTATTGCACCCATTTGAACTTCAACTAGCCTCAGTTCTTCGCTTACCATGCTCATTATACATTGACTCCAAGAAACGCATCTTTGCGGAGCGTGTTGCTCGTGCTCGCGTTGGTCAGCAATTCCGCCGTACAGACAGCCAGAAGGCTTGTCGCATTGACGTCAATAAAGCCACAAGATTATTTGTTGCTTTTGAGCGTGCAGGCTGGTTCGAAGACAAGTGGATTGAGCCTTACCTCCACCAAGAGTAGTCTTCTATCTTGTTTCTTCCTGGAGTTTTCTTTTTAGAATTTGGAGTTTTCTTTTATTTTTACTTTTTTATTTCATATTTATCGGCAAATGGTTTACCGGCGATCCTCGGGCTTCTTTATTTATTTCGGATTTTTCAGTCAGGACATTTCTTGACTTTGTTTCATTACATTACTGAGGATCGGTGTTTTATTTTATTGGGTTTCTCTTCATTACTTGGGTCGTGTCATTTTTTATCGGGTTCTCAAAAATTAGGATCTTTATATCATTTTTAATTCTTTCTTTTACTGGTTTGGTTCATTGGCTGGGTTTCTTATTTCTATTACATGCATATGGTTATTCTTGGGCGGATCACACGGTTGGAGTTTTACTTCTGAACTTTTCTGTATATTTGAACATCTTTTTACTTAATTATTTTTACATTGTACATTTTATTCTCTAAAGAACATAATTATTTCTTTCTTTTTATTTTCATTCAAATCCAGCTTCTGTACTGCGTCTGTCTGTCTTGTCGTTCATTCGTTCATCTGCTTATACTCGTCTCATTTCTTTCCACAGAATTGTTTCCCCTAGACTTCTTTGTCACTCGAGATTGTATTTTGATTAGAATTGTAACTCTCCATTCACATTTACATTATCTATACGTAGTTAGTATAAGTTACGCTTATATGCCTTTTACCAATTACTAATTCAGATCTGTTGATTTCTAATTGCAAATCGATTGTGACTCTGTGAGGCTGACCCCCGCATTTCCGCAAGTGGACGCATTCGGCAGTATATCGGCCCCCAACTGTTCATGCGCATTTGCATGAGACAGCGATCCGCCAGTCCGTCATATTTGTACGACTTATACGTATATGCGTAGCTAACGGCGTACATATGTATAGTTACTGTAGTATTGGCATTGACATGGACAATTGTACAGACAATCTGTAACAGAAGCCTCTATTAGGCAGTACTGCATATATCGCGCGCGGGTGGTAAACAAACGCGTGGGATAGGCAGGCGCGCATGTGGTTGATGATGTGGGGCTGATCACTGATTAGGCTGGTCTTAATTGGGAGGTTTTATTTTATAGGTTAGCTGATGTAGAGCGCCACAGGGCCCACCGTCGGCCGAAAGTCTTCTCTTTATAGACAACAAGTACGGCACATCTGTACATCGATCCATATAGAATCATTAGAATCATTAGTGCGTTAAGTGCACCGGTCACAGTTGCACAGTACGTACGCGTACAATTGGCATACACCACCTTGCAATTGAGTAGATGCGTACAGTCAGTTTTACAGTAAATTAACACTGAGTTACAAAATTGAGTACGTACAATATATACGGTCAATCAAGTCTACATCACGGATAGGGACAGGTCAGACAGCTCGCATGTACAGCGTACAGATCTCGATCACGCGTCCATGTCAATAAAGAACGCGACTTGATGATCATCTCATCTCTCTCAGCCACATTTCATCGCATCCTCATCGCGGCGTATATTTCAGTAGTCACACAGGCAAGTCAATTTAACTTAATTGTGTGCAAGGCGACATTTAGCAACTGCCAGATCAAATTTTAACGTTTTTGAGTCTAGGCAAAGCGGCAAACATGTTGAATATATGTGATGACCTTTCCCAAGGTGGGGCGCTAGGAATGCAAGGAGGTCTGCAGGGACTTCATATGACTTTCCAATTTAGGGTAGAGCCGCGCGTGGCACAGCAGCCTATAATTGTGTATCTCACGCACAGTTTAAATTGAAATATCAATTTACTGAAGCGCGTCTGTGACGCGTTTCCAACGCGTTCTGGCGAGAGATTCGGAGCAAAGATCCGATGTCGGCCTGCCGGACGAATGTGCTTTGATTAGGATGTAGAATGCTAATATGTGACGCGATTACAGTTGTTATGATGTGTTCGGCCATTTAATATCAACACGATTGCATTCGCACAAGATCGACTCAGTTGCGTTGTCTAATTGACCATACTTTTGCCTCTGTGGCTAATGGCCAGATGAACACAACAGAATGCATTATTTTAGCACCAGCTATAAAACAGCACGCACTGTAGCTGATTCTTCGCAAAGCCAACACATGCTTCGTTGTCAAAGACTATGCCCCAAAGAATAGACACTCGTTGGTTCAATAGTAGCTAAATACTACACATTGTTATCTTTGCCACTTCATAATCACCGTATCAGCAATGCATAAACTACGAATATAGAATATATATCTTATAATAAATGAATTGTATAATTGTATTTGACAAAGACCGCACCCTCTCCATAAATAAAAAAAATAAAGCACCGCGAGAAAGAAAACGGAATGACACTAACTAAAATCAATTACCGTGTGTATCATCCAAATCATGTATAATAAGTCAAAAGTATGTATATATATAAATAAATATAAAAAAAATGTAGTTTATAATTCCAAAGCAATTTAATAAGCAATAAAACACCGTGCGTAGACTCATTCGACTCTTCTCTAGTTCATCATCTTAAGAGTTGTTATTTTAAACATCTCGTTCATCAAAAATCATTTTTCAAAATCCAAATCGTTGACCGTGGCAGAAGTTGTAAGAGTTAATGATACCCTTCAGGTGTGTGACTGCGGCTGCGAGGACAAAGAAATGGAAAATTTGATGAGATGAGCCAATAAGATCAAACTTTCCAGGCTTGAAACGTTCAGGAATGCGTGCTGTGTAGATGGCAGCACCAGTGATGTAAAGAGCACCTTCGGTAATCATGTAATGTAATTGTACACGGTTGTACAGCTCGTTAAATCCAAGTTGAATGCCACCGAAAGTGATAGGAATGACACCACTTAATCCAAAGACGACAAACATAAGAGCACGCACCGGTCGCCATTTTGGCATTGCAAATTCTTTTCTAAGTGTAACCAAAGTGCATGCAGCACCCAATGCTGCAATCAAACCGTAGAAAACTGGATAGTATCGTGGCAGCGGGTGCAGACCGTAGTAGATTGATGGAACAAACGAACCAACAATAAGGAAAACAATTCCAATGTAATCAAGCTTATTACCAAACTTAGCAACGGTTTCAGAGTGGCAATTGAGACAATGGTATGCCGATGACATGCCAAGGCAAATCACAGCTCCAACGAAGAAGCACACGAAAACCACGAAGTCCTTTGCAGATGTCGATTCGAATCTAGGCAAGAAGATGTCAAGTGTGAAACCGAGAAAGATCAAGAAAAACAACGAGCCAGCAAGGTGTGAATAAATGTTGACTGATTCATTGTGCAGGTACGACAACGATCGAAAGCAAGCTTTAAATGAGAATGTTTCACGGCGGTAACCTGAACGGATGAAGTGATTATCCTGTCGCCACGCTGGAAGCTCGTCGTAAATCGTAGTAAGCATGTGTTTGGCAGTCTGCACTGGTTGAATAGACGCTGTTGCTGAAGCAATTCTCTTGAGGCTTGATGATGCAGAGGTGTTTCCACTTAAACTTGCACCGTCGGCATCATCATTTGGATTTACGAGCTCAAGATGCGTACTTTGTACGCCAGAGTTCTTAAGATTTTGTCCATCACTGTCACTGTAGACCATCGAATGGCCAGTAAGAGCAGAAGCAGCCTCAGATGACTGCATCACTGATAGCTCACGACGATGACTGGCGGTGGCGCCGGTGGATGCCGAAGTCGTCGATGCAGTATCTATCGATCTATCTGATGGATGCATAACTGATGTTTCCGACATTATAATTCTATCTTCTTTCTTTCTGGATCTCCTAAACTTGGATATTGAATCTCAAACACTACCTCTTTCTCAGATCACTATTGCTGGTGTTGCAAGAAATACATGAACCAACAAGGTCGAATGATTTTGAAGAAGTGATAGCCGAAGCACACGCACGGATCTCGTTAACGAAGCGCTTTGGATCTATATGACTGCAAATGAAGGATGCAGAATAATATAAGAAGGTTGAAAAAGAGCCTTTGCCGATGTATTTCAGGAGTATTGGAAATGCTGCGAGATACAGTCAGGTTAAAGGGTGCTTTGCTAGCTGGTGGAGGGGCACATGCAAACGCTCCTACACCGCAAGCTCCGTACAGCGCACGCAGCACGTGGTAATTTTCAGTACGGCTGCAGTGGCTGCGGGCCTGCGGCTAGCTGTGCGGCAGCCGAGCAACCCTGCGTCCGCCGCTAAATTAGTGACGGCGGCTCGGCTCGACTCGGATCCGCTGATAGCTGGGAGTCCGAATACGAGGTTACACTAGCTGTTCGTTCATTAAATCATAACCCATACGATAACTCAGCCATTGCTACGAGACAACTATAGCTACGTAAAAAATATAGTCAAGTATGATCCCGAGCTGCAGTTATTATTCTGTATTCTCACCAATTGCGAGATCTATTTTCAAATCAGCGGCGCCAAAGTAGGGTACCGCCGTTAATTGGGAGCTCGGGAGCTAAGCAAGCAGCGGCTCGCCGGCTCCCCAACAGCGCCCGTGATGCAAGCCGCACGAGTCAACCACCGTTTCTGTTCTTCTCACGAACAGGCCGAGTTTGCTTAATTCAGAACTGCTTCTGGAGCTGATATACGTAGTTGTTTACCGGTAATTGGAAATTCAAATTTCAGTAGAACTGGAGGTCGAGGACGAAGAAGTATCTATGTATTTTTACAGCATTTGCATCGGTACCAACATGCCATGATCAAAGCTGAGATCAGATTTCATGTGATTCTGATATAATTCTGAATCGGCCTGCTTTATCACGCAGTTCAATAGTACACAGCAATACAACCTCATTCCTCAACAAACAAACAATCAATCAAACGATCCTTGAAAAGCTACAATTTTGCCTTTCCGTGTTTCCAGCAATATTTATTCAGAAAGTACATCGACGACTAAGTATAATCCGTAGTCCTGCCTGTAGCGTGTCGCGTGACTCACCTGTTAGATCAGACAATGCACTCCACAGCACGGTATAGGTAAAGTATTTTCGCGTAACCTTATCCAACTAACGATTAACGATATCAGATGGGATATTATGAGATGTAACTGATTTTGACACAGGAAAATACATCGTCCAAGTTTTACTGAAAGCTGCTCCTCTAAATATTTCCATATATACAATGAAAGCAATAGTGGTGCTTTGAAGCGTGACATGGGCTGCTATGCAAGAGACTATAGACCAAGTGAATGTTGAGCAACTGGTAATAAGGCCAAGTGAATGTTGAGCAACTGGTAATATTTAAAAAGCTGGTCTGATACTAACGGGATATTATATCACTGTACGTTACATATAATTCTGATATGGTACTCATGAAGCCGCGAAAATCATATTCCCACGTTCATCCACCAGGTCTCCAGTGTCAATCGGCAGCACCAATGAGCATGTTTATCGATCTTCATTAAAATTAAAAGAGAATTAATAATAAGAAGCTCGATAGAATATCCAAGGTGGAATGTGACAATTACGGATATTTTTCGAGAAGTTCTACCTTCTGTTGCCAGCATTCCTCATCCGGTTATTGAAATCGTTGATGCCATACCGCAGATTGATATTCAGTTATAAAACTTAAGCGCGCTTAAATCTTGATAACGAGTTGAGAAATGTTAATTGAAGCCTAATGACACGGAGAAGAGTGAGGTGCAATTGTATAGTGAGCTATCGTTTTACTGGGGTGCGCTGAGTAGGTCCTAATCGATTGATTGTCTTGATCTATCAGCTCCGTATAACGATATTTCTTTATCACTTGAATTTTGCATTTACTTATTTTTGGGGAGACTGGCATATGTATACTGTAGTCAAGGGACGAAGGCTTTGAGAATATGGCGAAACTGAGCGCGGGGTAGTGATGCGGACGTGCGGACTGCGGAGATATGAGATGAGAGCAGCGACAGTACGTAAATCAGTATAAACAAGAAACGTGGGGTGTGAAATAATATTTGAATGGCTCTGCGGGATTTGATAGCGGCGCACAGGAGTATATTTATTGCTGCGAAGTAAACAAGTATTTATGCGAGACAGTGCTGAGACCTGAATTACAGTAACGAGAGCACACATTGATCGATCGCCGATGCAATGAAAAAGCAGAGAAAGTAGAGGTACTGCCTGGTAAAAGGCCAATACCATCAATGGCTGAAATTTTGATCGATCGCCGATGCAATGAAAGAGTAGAGGTCTTGCCTGTATTTAGGTACAGTATGAGAAGCCCTATCAAGAGGGCCTCGCGGGCTTGCGACTATGCGAGGACCGTGTTCGATCATCCAGAAATTAAATCCAAAAGACTCAGATATACGGACTTAGTGACTTACCATACGAGCAACGACTATATGACCCATTTCAAGCGAACCCCGTAATTCTGATTTCTGATCCTGAATTAATTCAGTTTGTCTTGACCGATAGTCGATAGAGCCAGCGCGCGCGCTCTCGTTGCTGCGTTGGATTATATCTGGACTATAGTGTAAGTAAACTCGAATTGCATCACAGAATGG